>VNJU01007562.1:17403-67358 GCA_008042675.1 Drosophila seguyi | reverse complement strand
TATAAAGCCCTTACCCACCGCACACACCACCCACCCCCACCCCTTTTGATGGTCAGAAATTTTAGGCGCGATGCGTCGCACACATCACTAATTAGTGATGTGCAATAATCGTGACAGTGTGTGTGGGTGCACTGAAAAATATAAAGTTATAAACTGTTTTTAACAAATCATTAGCAATATTTGTTTGTATATTTATTATTTTATAAGATTTATTTATACTAATTAGGAAACATAAACTTGAAAGGCCTAAAAGCTCTTAATTAAGTTTTTAAAATAAAATTTAAGTTTGTCTTAAAAGTTGCTTTCTTTAAAGAGAGTTGAAGCCAGAGAGCGCCGCCGGCACTCAGTGCTTGCAAGCATTGTTTATGTTATTTTAGAGCGGCAGCGGCTGCTGCGGCTACGTGGCCGGAAGTGGATTGTTTACATTGGTTTGATCGAGGGATCGGCCAGATATATCCATATCCTTCTATATAACTAATCTGTTGAGTTATATTTCTGTCCCTCTCTCTCTGGATCTATGTCCATCTGTCTGTCTTTCACTCCTTCCAACTCTCTCTCTCTCTCTCTGTCCCGCTCACTCTCTCTCAACTTGAATTCGTCGCTCTGCATGTTGCTGTAGGGCTGTCTCTCTCTATCTAACTCTTGCTCTCGCTCGCTCTCGCTCTAACTCTTTCCCTCGCTCGCGCTCTTTCACTCGCGCTTGATCTCGCTCTCTCTGCATCTCTCGCAGCTATAAATAGAGGCTGCACCTGCGCAGCAGCCTCAGTCTGTGCTCGCGCTTTCACTCGTTCGCATCACGCTGATCGTAAGTGTTGGTAAACGGGCGTCTTGGTAATAACTGTGTTGATCAACTCTGCACTTAAGTGGACTTACTCATCGACGAAGCTCAGCCAAGTTTGCGGAAAGGTGTCATCAATTGCGGGTAAGTTTGAACCAAATATATTTTACTATCTTATATCAAAGGATTAGGATTATAAACTTAAAAAATATATATAATTTTTTATGGGTAAAGTAAATGGAGATAAGTAATAAGAAGATACTATCTACTAAGCGCAAAGCCCATTTCAATCTTTCATTATTTTCAAATTCCTCTTAAATACCCACAAATTTCTCTCTGTGCAATCTAGCCGTGGGCAATAGAGTTTTCGACGCCGGGTCAGTTCAAAAATTGCGACATTGTTAATCAACTGTGCGTGTCGCATAAGTTGCATTTGCTTTCGGTCGCTTGGTCGGAATGGATTGCATGCGATTGCATGAGCCGTGGGGGCAATGATGGCGGGTTAAAGGTGGTCCAGGGTGGTCCAGGGTGGTCCTGGGTGGGCCTGGGTGTGCGGGTTAAGAGCTGTTTGATTGGTTTCCAGGCTCCAAAAGGCCAAAGCTTAACTGGTCTCAACGGAACCGGGGAAGCATCGAAGCAAGTGGGAAACTTGCCAAATAATGAGGTGGCAAGTTCAAGGTCGTTTGGTGGTGCATTTAGTGAAAATATATTAATATATTTAGCTCTGCTAGGTTAGGGTATATATTTGCTGGTATCTAAAAGGTTTCCTGTTTTTTTTTAAACCACAAACAATCCTTTTTTTTAGCTTGTTTATTTTTCTTGTTTCTCCGGGGGGGAGCTTACTGCGCGTTGCTCTGGTGATCACCCTTGTTTCGTTCGATTTTGGTACTAGGTCTTAACGGCTTTTAACAAAAAAACATGCACTGCGATGGGCTGCTTCGCTGGGGGCTGGGGCCTGAGGGCGGGGATTGGTTGCATTTAATTGACCAGAAAAACAGCAACAGGGCTGCGGGGACAGCCTAATTGAAATTTCATGTTACAAAAGTAACTGAGTACGAGACAGCCATCGGTGGAGGGGCGGAGTGGCTGGCAAGAGCTGCCATTTTCCAGATTTTCCGGGATTTGTAATCAGGAGGAACAGTGGAAGGAAGGCAGCGCAGAGCCAATAGGGAAAATTTAATGAGTTCAGTTTCTGGAATATGAAACTTAACGCAAAATTGGCGGCAGAACTTCAACTTTTTCACTGGGACACACTTTCAATGGCATTGTAGAAAGGCTTTTCATAAAGGCTTTTCATACCAGAATAACTTTATATGGTTGTGGATTTTTTATGTGTATGTAACTTTTGATTTTGTGTTATATGATATTTTTGATTATTAAAAAGGTATAGAATGAGGTATAAAACCATTGAAACCAGCAGGAAAACAAAAATAAATGCAACAAGTAAATGCAACTTGAATGGAAGAGTAAAACAGAGCTGAAAAGCAAAAGTTTATATTTTTTACTCAGCTTAAAATGCTTAATAAATGAAAATGTGAGCTTTAATATTGTAAAAGAAAGTGAATACTGAATACTAAATAATACTACTTTATTTGAATAATATTTATTTAAGCTTAATTTAATGCAAAGCATAGTGCTTTTTAAACTGCTAAAGTTAGCTTAATATTTTAAATACTATCTTATAACACAACATTTGAACAATTTTCTTAAGTTTTTTTTTTTTTTAAACCTTACTTATATAAAACGTATAAGGAAATTTCCGACTTATCTTCAAGTTTAGATTGCGGCTTAAATCCTAAAGAATTAAATGCATTAGTTAAAGTATTACTGCTCCAAGGTACTTACATTGTATTTTAATTTTTTCAAAATTTTTATCCGATTTTTCTTTACTAAAATTTGAAGGTAGAAACCTGAGTTTTGACTTGAGAAAAAAAGTTGCTTTGTTTAATTACTAATATTTAAAAAAAAATACATAAAACTACCTGCAGAATTAGCTGAAAAAGCTATGGTCTAATGTCTATATATAATATTTAAATTGGAAGTAAAAAACCACAACTTTTTTTTGTCAAAATAAGTTAATAAATTAAATAAGTTACAAAATTCGTATTTTTACTAAAAAATTAGTTCATTTTTGTAGAAATAAATAAAATATTATATTATAAAAAACTCTTCAACTCTTCAACTCAACTCAGAAGCCGATTTTATAAAGAAATAAAATTAATAAAAACAATATCAGGCTTAATTTTGTTTCAAACCAACAATAAAACAATAATTGCAGCCCCAAATGTTGCTTTTAAACAAACAATATTTACTGCCTTCATGTTCTTTAAAAAATAAAACCTTTTAATATATTAAAGACTATTTCATAGCCTTTTTACTTTTAAAAACAACCATAACAGCTATTTGATTAGTTAAAAAAATTTTAAATCTAAAAGTTTTAACGAAGTTTTTGTAAAAAACGCAAGCAAAAAGTGTAAGTCCAAGTAGTCCTGGACATTTCCCAAAATTCCATCGCCGCAGGCCATGCCTCCCAATGTCAAAGCCCCGAGACCCAGGCCCCTGCTCCAGTCATTCATTGTTCGTCCGACTGAAGGCGAAATCGGTTCGATCATTCGTTCGCTCGACTAAATTCTATTTTTGTGAGAAAGAAAACAAGAAATTCAAATACAATGGAATACAACCGCGCCGATAGGAACGCGCGGGGATTGCGTATGGGTGGTGGGGATGCAGACAACAGTGTTTTGATGCGACGCACACCAAACGCGGAGCAACAGCAGGAGCAGTTGCAGCACCAACAGCAACAGCAACACCAGCTGCAACAGCAACATCAGTTGCAACACCAACAGCCACAGCCACAGCAGATGCAGCAGCAGCGACTGCCACAACAGCATCAGCATCACCATCACCAGCAGCGTGGCCATCATCACATCACACAGCGAGTGGAGCGTCCAGTGGCCACCGGTCACGTGTCTCGCTCTCGTGCTCGACGCTCCACAGCTGATCGCGAGCAGGTGTCCATAGCCCTGCCCTGTGCCCCACAAGCCGGCGCCTTCGCTGCCCCAGAAGTGGCTTCTGCTGCCGCCCTAGAAAATGCTGCTGGTGTCCTAGAAGAACCCGCCGCCACCGCTGGCAGCGCTGTGCCTCTGGTGGCTGACTCGGCATCCAACACAAACGACATGCCGCCGGAACCCAATCAGATGGTGCGCTTCTGCCTTCGGATGGGCGTTAACGCCCTCCTCCATCCATACGAAATGGCCAAGATCCTGATGCAATTGGGTCACGAGCCGATCGCAGCGATCCCCTATCAGCTTCCATTCGTCGGATGGCGTCCACGGTTCTATTTGCCGAGCGTTCATCGCTATGCCATGCATATCTATCAGTTGGATGGCTTCCGGGGTGTATATCGCGGACTCGCTCCCCGCCTGGTCGCCAGTGCCGTTGACTATATGCTGGGCGACGTCGTCCTTGACACTATCCGTCTTACGCCCTATATCCGGGCAAAATCGCGCTTCGGAATTCAGGAGTTCCTGTGGAATCTATTCATCGACACCATCCGTCTGGCCACATCGGTGGCCCTCACCCATCCCTTCTATGTGATAATGGTGCGTCAAGTGGCCCAGTTTGTGGGTCGCGAAACTGTCTACGAGGGTCTGTGGAGCAGTGTGAAGACCCTTTTGGCCTCCGATGGCCTGGCCGGACTCTATGCCGGCGTTGTGCCACTCTTTCTGTGCGAATGGGCCATTTTGGCCGGCACCAGTGCCGTGAGTCACCTGTGCCATCGCCTCGTACCGATGAGCTTCATCCAGCAGCAGTATAATGGCGTCATTATCCAAATGGTGGTCAGCAAGCTGCTGTATCCATTACATGTCACCGCCGCCTGCATGGCGGCCACCGGGGCACCCCTGAGCGCCTGCGAGCCGCCACGAATGCCTCTTTATAACCACTGGGTCGACTGTCTGGCCGATCTTCAAGCCCGTGGTGGACATCACCGTGGTGGGTTGCTCTTTTGGCGTACCGTGCCCAAGATTCAAATGGTCCACCTTATGGAGGCCAATGGGTTGCCCATGGGAATGAACTAGACGGACGGGAGGGAGGAGAACACGAAAGAAACGATGATCAATTCCACAGGATCGCCGCGTAGTCTAGTTGAAAACAAAATAATAAATCAGAATGGTAGAGTAAATCATTGAATTTTATATTACTAATCGTTACTAGATGGGTTAAATAGGTTGGCTTTTTCGATAATAAACCGACGAGAGCTCTTTTTGGTACATTTTTTACTTGAGTTTAGTATTCTTTTTAAAGTTGGTGTATTTAGTTAACTAACTTTAAATAGAATAGTAAACTTGAGCTTAAATTAACCAAGAAAACCCCAGACAAGACAGCAACCTTTAAGACAAGCGAGTAAACTAAGATCAAAGTAGCGAGTAATGACAACGAGAATTGAAACTGAACAACGAGTGACAACAAATATCAAGCTTAGTTATATATTTATATTTCCTATGAACATTATACACATCAATGAAAGTCTAAACTAGAGCTAAAATTTACCAAAAAAAACCCTTGAAAACAACCATTGAAACAAGCGAGTAAAATAAGATCAAAGCAACGAGTAAAGACAGCGAGAATGGCAACAGAACAACGAGTGAAGGCGAAGAATGAGCTTCCTTTTCTTATTTCCTATGAATATTATGCACACAAATTAAAACTTTCTTAAGTATTTATTTATTTAAACAATTAAGATTAGTATAAATGTTTTAATTACGATTTTAATTTATAACACCAGAAATAGGCAACCTTTTAAATAACTAAATTTTCCTAACTCATCAATTGATTAAAAGCAAACAATCGATTCTTAGGCTCAGACTGCATTTCAATTCATTTCACACACACTTGAAATGCAAAATGCATGGAGTTAATAAACCGAAAGGATTCATAGTCCTTTTTGAGTCGTAGATCTCTACGAACATCCACTCTTGTTGTTTTCGCATTCATGAGCTTGTAAAGCAGCATCAGGACTCTTTATCCTGGCGCTGCCTCTGCCTCTGCTTCTGTTTCAGCAAATGTCAGCAGAGATTAAGCGACTAAAGTCCTGCCAGAATGGAACTGGCCAAGAAAGGACACATGTACCGCACTTTATGTACTGCACACCACCACAAGCCCACACACACACACACCACACACAATGGAGCGTAACTGGCAGATGCACGTAATGAAAATATCAAAAATCTACGACGAAATGTGCCAACAGGATTGCAGGACTGCAGCAGCAGCAGCAGCAGCAGCACTGTCCTGGCCAGTCGCCATCCTGGAGATGATGGGGCTGATGGCTTAGACACAATTCAGTTTTGGTTCATTTGAATGCGACACATTTGTGGGCCACACTCCAGCGGACAGCGGAGCGGGGGATAAGGAGCAGGAGCAGGATCAAGAGCAGGAGCAGGAGCAGGACTGAGCCAGAGTGCAGCAGCTGGGTTCTAGAACTTTTGATTTCAAGTTAAATGTGAGTTTTAGATAGATTTTCTTATTTTTTAGAATTAGAAAATCATTGAAATAAATTAATATTTTTAATAAAAATTATTAAAATCATATCCTTCAAAATATATAAAAGATATTCAGGCATAATTTGGGTATCTATTAGTCGGGTTTAGCAGGGCCCCTAATCGAATCCCTAAATGCCAGTTTCGAGTTGGTCAGGTTCATTTCGGGCCAAGATAAGTCCAAAGAGTCGAAAGTCGCAGCATCCAAATTACTAGTTATTACATCGGTATGTGTGCCTGTGTGTGTGCGAGTGTCCTTTTTGGTTGTGTGTGACGACGACGACGACGACATGGCCGTATCGTCTTAATAACCAAAAAACTGCCATCAGACGTCAGCCTTCGCACAGGGACTACTACGTGTCCTGTTGGCCGGGCTGCCTTGATTCCTGCAACATTCACGCATGCCTGCCCGCCTGCATATATGGATAATATATATATATACACAAATATATATATATATATGTTTTTCGGATTTATATGCCAGTGGTAGTCCGTCCGGGCAACTGTTGAGCAGCAGAACACGAATCTGTTGTTACTGTCGCCGTCGCCTGGCCAAAATGCAATTAGACTAACGATGCAACACAATTTTGTCTTCAGCTTCATAAAGATGCGATGACTGGTAGATAAAGGGGGCAGCTGGTTGGGTGGGGGGGATGCTGCAGATGTAGTGAAGAGCGGGGGAGGGAACTGGTTGGTGGCACAAAGTTGACAGAGTCAGATGGTCAGTCGAAAGGAACGAGGGCGGATTGAGGACATAAAAAGGACAGAAATAATTTACGATTTTACTTTTTTCTTTTTCGATCTTCTTTTCGATTTTTTAGGTAACTTTTTTTAAATAGAAGCCTGCTTTGTTTAGGTAAAAATATATTAAAATAACTCCCTACATGATTAACATAATTAAATTTAATAAATTAGCAACTTAACTGAAGCTAAGTTAAAAATAATAGCCTAAAGGTCTAGTTGTTCTGGCTTTAGAAATTGTAATAAGAAAATTTTATTTATTATTACAATAAAAAATAATAATATAAATATAATTAAAATAAACAAGTAAATAATTGTTTCTACTTACTATCAACACTTCTTGTAAAGTTTTGTTTAGTAATCAAAACAATCAAAAGTTTGTTGAGTAATTCTGAATTTCTTTTTCAATTTATCGGTCAACTAAATTATTTATTTTTATTATTATTATTATTATTATTATTATTATATATTATTATTATTTTATTATTATTATTAATCTCAAATTTATTGCTAAAAATATTAGGAATAGAATATATTGGTTCTACAACTATTTCAGGAAAATACTTGTGCAAAGACTTTGCAATGATAAAATATTAAAACTAAAAATCTAATTCAATTATTATCGAGTTTTATTCAATTTATTGACAAGCTATATTGTTGGTAAGTTTTTACTTTGTTGCTGGAAATTATCAAAAAATAATGAAATATCATTATATTCAGCTTATATTACTAACCATTTTAGGAAGTATTTCTTCATAAGTAATTTTAAAAAATAAAATATCAAAAATATCGTTAGATTGTTTCTTTTAGATAACTCTTAAAATTATTGAAAATTATTGTAAAATACTCGAGAGCTTATAGATCAAATCATTTGTTATCGTTTCTTTTTTATATATCGATCAACTCTACTTTCTATGGCTCTCAAGTTAACAACTAAAGACAATAGTGAAATAATTATTTACAATAATTTAAGATATTTTAAAACTTATTCCGAGAAATTATGTAATTAAAATATATTTCCCAAGTCAACCCTCGCCCAATTTCGGCAATGTCTCAGGCTCAACAAATTCATGTTTCAATTTTTGCCTCTTGCTGGTGGTGGTGGTATGTGTGTGGCCTTGTGTGGCATATGCAGCTTGCAGCATGGAGCACAGGGGGGGCGGGGATGGAGTGTGGGAGGTTAGTAGCGGAAATGTTGAACAAAGTCATGCATTTGCATGGATAACTTGGGGCTTTGTCTTCTCGGGTCGAGACTGGAAAAGCTGCAATTGCAAGTTACAAGTTGCAGGTTGCAAGTTGCTGGGTCCTGGGTCCTGGGTCCTGGGCTCCAAAAACTAATTGCAATGCGGCCGGGCTTAATTAACATTAATATCGAGTCCATTATTAAGTCAATTATGAATTATTATTGGAATCAGATCAAATTAAAGCCATACACAGATTGGTATCATCGTCAAGCGTATCCGTTTCCACAGATTGTCCAGCATTTATATTGATTCACTTCTTAGGACAGGCCTGTGTGTGTACAGTCTGCGTCATAATTAACAGAAGCCACTAAATGCATATGTGTGTGTAGGTGTGGGTGTGTGTGGTTCCATCCTTTCCGTTCGGTTCTGGTTTTTGCATTAAGTTTTATTGCCAAACCAAATGTATTAATATTAATGAGCTGGACTTTGGGTTCCAGTCACTAAAAACGCTTACAAATTGCGGGGAAATCAAAGGTATTAAATCTTAAATTAATTAAATATGATTTAAGACCTTAAATAAAATATAATTTAAAGGTTAAACCCATGAAATTATTATTCTTAAACGAAATTTAGGCTCACTCTCTGTTTAAATTAAGTTTTCAAGTTATTTTTTCTCAAATATCTGGAGGAATTTAAGCTGGGAACACAGGCTGGACTTTATGGCAATAGACTGGCTGTGAGGGGAAAACCCTTTTTTTCCGGGGCAGGTAAAGCATACAGGAAGTGGGGGAAAGAGGGGGTGACCTCGCAGTGAGCGGTGGCAAATATATTACGCATACGCCGCATGGGCTTCCGACTTCCGACAACAACGTCGGCGGTTTCAATTTTATAACGTTAAACCAATTAACAGGTTTTACACACAGACCGCACACACACACCGTCACACACTCACACATGGCCATTTATGAGGTGTTAATCGACGTCATTCTGATGTAAAGCGCGATGAGAAGCAATATATATTTTATGGGTTGCGTAATTAACAGGCAACAACAATAACACACCAGACACCAGCGACAGGTTAATGAGGCTCCATTGATTATGCATATGAGTTTTGTGGGCAGCGAAGGGGGCGTGGCAGGTGTGTGTGAGTGTGTGAGGAGCACATCAAATTAAAATGTTACATATGCTAATGAAATCAACCAAAAATTATGAGCAATTATGAATAGCTTAATGGGATTGCCAGTGACTGGCATTGGTTTGCCTCAACTTAATTTCTGTTTGATATTTTACTTCTTAATAATAATTTGTATAATTATATTTGTATATATAATTAAATGTATTTATTTATATTTTTAATTTATGGTCAAAAGGGAATTGGTTGTTACAAGTCTTTGAAGCTGTGCAAAGATTTGTGGTGGTCTTAAAAATATGGTTTATCTATGTTGGTTTTTATTTTACATATTTATTTATTTCTTTTTATGATATATTTATTTTATATTTTATTTTTTAAGCTGATTCATTATTTATAGAATTTATTTAAGCTTGGCCTGAATTTTTCCTTTTTAAAATCCACTTTTTAAAGATGTTTTTGCTTGTCTTATAAAAATATGTTTATCTGTCTTGATCTTTATTTATTTATTCTTATTAATAATAATATTCTAATATTTGAATTTATTTTGTATTTTATTTATTTATTTATTCTTTATCAATTAATTTAAGCTTGGCCTGGTTTTCCTCCTTTTAAAGTTAATTTTAAAGGTGTTTTCCTTATGTTAATATAGTTTACCTATGTCTTACCCATTTTTAAATTTATTTATTAATATTAAAATATTTATCTTTTATTTTATACATATTTATATATTTATTTATATTTTATTTTATTTGCTGATTCCTTATTAACAAAATTTAAGTTTGGCCTAATTTTTCCCTTTTTAAAGTTGATTTTAAAGTTGTTTTTTTTTTTGTATTATGTGAGGGGAAAGTCAGATTGAGGCAAGGTCTGAGGCATGTACTGTGGCGGGACAGGAGCAGGGACTGGTACCGGGGCAGTCAGGTGTAAATTACAAAACTTGTGAGATTTTTGTGCTTGGCATTTCCCCCCTCTCCTTCGGCAGGTAGCGCAACCTGATGATGATGATGGCACTCCCGGCACGACGACTGACGTCATAGCTGGCTGCTCCTGGATTTCGACTCGAACGTAATGCCAACAATTACGCAGCTGAATATTTTATGAGCCAAGCAGATTAATATGAATATTTTATTATCATTTTAGATTCCTTGCTGCCCTCTCTCTGTCTCACTTTGTCTTTCTTTCTGTAGTCCTTTTGGTCTGCAAAGGACCAGAACCAGACCAAACACCAAGCCAGAGTCAAGTCAAAAGGGCCAGAAATATGCTTTTGTTTGGCATTTCCCAGAGACGGTCTCTAAACAGGGGCTTAAGGCCTTGACTAAAAAAGCAGAGCTTTAAATGTAAATAATAGAAAAATTAGAATAATAAAATATTTAAAATTCCTAAACAAAAATTATAAATGAGTATATTTTTGATTAAGAAACCAAGTTTGATTTGGTTATTCGTTTGTTAAATATTTTTTAATAGTTTTTAAAAATCAAACTGACAGTTTTTCGGGAGTTTAATTATAAAATTAACCCTTAGGGCTTTAAATTATTTATTTTTTAACATTTCTTAAGAGTTGTTTATATGTTTTTTTCAGTTTTTTTTTAAAGAGCATTTAAATTTCGTCTTTTTGTTAGCTTCTTTTTTTTTGTAAGCTGTCTTGGTGGCCAACTCTTGACGCTGCTTGCCACAGTTTTTTGCACCTTGGCAGACGAAAATGCTTCGGCTGCCCCTGCCACTCCTACCCCTCTAACCCCTCTTTCCCCCTCTCCCAACACACACACAAACCAAAAGGCAAAGAAAGCGAATAAATGAAAAACGCAGGACCCGGGGTCCTGCTGCTGCTTTTGGCTGGGGAGGAAAATGTGGTGAGAACGGAATTTATGACCACGAGCCTTCAAAGGGCCAAGTTGCCTAAATGCTTTTTTTTGTGTGTGTGTGTGTGTGTTGGTTTTTTTTTTATTTTGCAGCCAAATAAAAACGGGCCAAAAACAAATTGTGGCCCAGAGAGGCAGGCCCCCGTCCTGCCTTAATTCGCAGCCAAAACCAGAAAGCCACTTGGAAATGTGTCGGTTGCAAAAAATAAAAAAAATAAAGTGGAGGGTGAGAGTGAACCAAAAAAAAAAAAATAATAAACATTTTCTTTCATTTGTTGCGCTTTAAATTTTCATGCGCCACGACGAGTGTCGGCAATTACCAAGGCCTAAACTATATACGTAGCTTGTACATACTCTACATATACATTTAGATATATAAATATATATAGTTTCCTCTCCAAATAATAACGTCATCATGTATAAATTGCCTGCCACGCCCACGGAGTTGCTTTCGGTGAATGGCAATGGCATTGGGATTGGAAATGGGAATGGGTTCCGAGAGGCATCTCTGATTTATGCAGGCCATAAAATTGCCTGGCGTGAAAAAAGCTAAAAAGAAGGAGATGGGAAAGGGGTGGGGGGGTTGCAAGTCCGAGTCCAAAGTCTGAGCCGGCTTAGCCTCGGGATGAAAGGAGCTCAACGTGTTAAGGAGTAGGTGGCACGGCTGCCAGTCAGCTTGCATCGAGATGAGTAGGCAAAGCGTTACCCTAATAATGATGCCAAGTGCAATGGTTTACCTGCTATAAAAATAAAATCATACAAAACTGCTTATTTAAATATATAAAAATATAAAAATAATTTACAGCCTGCTTTTTGAAATTTTATAAATTCCAAAAATTTATAAAGAAAATAAAGAAAATGTTCAAGAATTTATACAAGTGCAATTCGAGGGAAACCTTGGAAATAGAAGGAGCTGTAGAACCTGCAGGAATCATTCGATTCACTCCTGGCCCCGTTAGTCACGTAGCCTCAATGGAGTCCCGAACGGAGGGCTTGGAGGTGGCAGCGGAGGCGACGGCGGCGGCGGCTTTCTCCTCGTTCACGTTCATGCCGGTTGGCAGGCGGCATTATAATGCATTTTTTTTCTTTTTTTTTTGTGCAGGCCCCCGTTCTCTCCGGCACTCATTATGCGTTCGTCTTGAACTCCTCCTGGCTCCCAACTCCGGGCACCGTAGTCCGGACTCCCGGACTCCCGACTCAGGACTGACAGGTCCTGAATAGGCAACAGGCAGGAGAAGGTCTCGTGCGATTTTTCCTTGGCCGCACATGCCTGACTGCACTTCAATCAAAATCAAATATTACACCTAGCAAAAAAAAAAGAACTTTTATGAGAGTGTTGAGGCACTGGAGAAAATTTTGGGAAATTTTAAATGAATAAATATATATGTAAAATTTATTAAATAAAAAATAAATATATAATAATATAAGTCATAAATAATACCTTAATGATATTGAATTATAAATTATAAATTATATATAAAAAAATATTTAACCCTTTAGAGGGATGATAATCTCATATGGTACAACAAAAGCCTGAATTTTTCTTGTTTAAGTGGTGAAATAAAGAAATAAATTAATTTATAATAATAATTTGTTTATTTCACCACCTACCATATGAGATTGTCATACAATTCAAACAAATATAAAGCATAATAAGGTAGAGGAAATCCAGTTTTACTTGAAACTTTATCAGTGTGCGCGTTCCTTATTTTAAAGTAATTACTTTAGTTCGACAAGAACTGTATCGTAGAGTGGCAACACTTCCAAATCAGTAGCAATATTAAGAAATTTAAATGTGTATGTTCTTATATATATATTTGTATAAAATACACAAATTTTATTGGTCTAAATTCAAGAAAATAATAATAAATTCAGTAACTTTGTTCAAATATTTTTAAAATATATTTTCCCTTAACTTAATGCTTTGCTGCTTTATTAGGTAATTTAAATGTGACACTATTTATGTCTTTATAATATATGAATTTCATTTATAGAAATACCTGGAGTTACTTAAAAATTTATTTTAAAATATTTTTTAAATGTATTTGACTTGATTTTGAAATTATTTGATTTTCTTTTTAGTGAATATTAATGATATTGCTACAAATAAGCTTTTAAGTTATTGTTGTTAGATACTCTTGTAAACTTTATGTTTTCCATATTTTCAAATAAGTAAATAAATATTTTGAAATGTGGCCTTAACTATAGTATGTCTATATAATATATTTAATATTTTTTTATACATATAATATTATTTACCACTAGATAATTAAACATCACTAAAATAAACCTTGTTGAAATATTTGTAAAATATTCGTTTATGCTTTTCGTGATGCTTTTAGTTTGCAGTGCAGCACATGTGCACTGCCATTGGCTTTTGTTGTGCCCCCCACCGACATGCAGACAGATATAGCAGATATATGTGTATATATGGCCAGGTTCTGGCTTGATTACGCACGTTTATTACTGAGAAAAGGAGCAGGAATTGGAATCAGAATGGGAATAGGAATCGGTAACGGAAGAGGAATAGGAATCCGAATCCGAATCGGAATCGGAATCGAATCGGAATCGGAATCGACATCGTGGCAAGAAGGGGGGGAGGGAGTCAGGCAGGACGTCATCAATATGCGATGTGTGCCTTGGCCATGTACAACATGATTACTTGCAAATCACCTGAATGCGATGCGAATTATGGATGTGGCTTTTGTGATAGAGTCCCGATTGGGAAATAGGGGGGGGAAACTAAGGGGCAAACTGGTGGCAAATCGGGGGGGAAACCCCTGACCTACGGAGCAACAAGTGCTGCAATTGTTGCTTATACCATTTATTATTTATTTGTAATTAAAATTTGAAACGGTCGCGCCGCGGCGCTTGTTCATGAATATTAATTTCGATTTAAGGCCGCAAACAATGCAAACTAAACATGAATTACAACTAAATATTTATAACTCATTTTCGCAGTACACACACACCACACATAGTGTCCTCGTAGATAAATAATAGACAAAGTTAAATAAAACGGCATTAGAGCCCAGCGTGTGCAGCGCGAAAAATACACAAAAATTAACTTGCATTTAAAATTTAATTAAAACTTTTGCTGTTATTTACATGTCCAGTCTGTCTGTCCCTCCGTCCCTCTCCCTTGCTGTTTTGTTGCGCAAACACTTTTTGTTTTTGTTTACGACGAAGGGGGAGTGGTGGAAAAAACCATCTAAAATGTGGCCAAAACTGTGCGCATTCGATGCGAAATCATAATGCATTACATATGCATGGCCATCGGCATATACGAGTTTAATTGAAATATCGCGCACAATTTTTGGTTTATCGCATCGCTGTTCAAATAAAAATGCTAAATAAAAACGGTTGGCCACGCCGGAGGCGGCTAAATGAAGGGTTTCTGGCCATGGCTAACTGGTTGTTGCGGCTTTGGCATTTAGCATAATTAGTCCTTTTGACCGCATTTTACGAAATGCGGTCGGGTGGGTTGGCTCAAAAAGCCCCATTGCCCCAACCAACTCTACTGTACCATTCAAACAATGACCAAAATCGACAGTAATAAAAAAGTATGGTTTAATGGGGAAAAAACTTAATTCACAAAAAAGCACTCAGTTGTTAGGCAAGCCGATAGAAATTATAGGGTTTCTAGGTGGAAGGGTTTATATGAACATTGCATAGAGAATAGGGTAAGGTGGGTTCTGCTAGGATGTAATATTTCTAAAAAATATTATTTTAACTCGTATAGATTATTAAGTAAATCAATAGGTAGGTAATAGTGATGAGGAGCCTCTTTCTAGAGCCTCCAATTAGAGCTGAACTCCTTTTTGATCAAAATAAATGAATAACTTGTAAAATAATTAAAACATATAAATTTATGAATTTATCGCTTTATTATCGATATAAATAATAATAGGTAAAACTATCGAGATGGTAGTTTAGCTGAGTATATTCATTGATCAGTGAAATTATAGTTTTTAAATGTTTTCCTAAGCTGTAGTACATTAATATTATCATTATAAAAAATTCACAAAAATAAATTCCTATTTAATTTATTATTTTAATTATATTATGGGTTAAAGGTATCGAAGTTAAATTAATTAAAATTCTTGTATATATATTTTAATATATATTATTACTATTAAATGTATTAAAAATACTACAAGGCTTGGCATAAAAAAACAGTTGATGAAAGTATCGTTAAATATATAGGGCCAGCTTAAAATTAAGATATTTTTAGTATGTATTGATTAAGTAAATTAAATAAATTTTACAGCTTATTGTATCGTAGTTAAATATATAGAAAATAATTTGTTGTATTCATTTAAATATTATTTACTTGTAATATTTATAAATAGTACCCATGTAACAATAATACAACAACTTTAAAACATATTAAGTCTGTTTGAAAATAATGCATCGTTACATAAATTGGTAAAAATTGATTAATTTGTAGTTTAACATTTTGATTGAAAAACAAAAAAGCGCTTGAATTAATTAACATATAATGGTGGGGCACTGCCCCACTGTGCATGGACCTCGGGGGCGCTAATGAACAGTGGTTATATGAAGACACCACCACCACCACCAGGGGCGCCCTTAATTCGCGTGGGCCGAATGGCACTTGGCGAAGGGCTGCCATTGCAATTGCAATTTATGGTAAATTAATTTGTAATTAATTTTTATGCGAAACAAAACGTAACGCCACGCAACGCAACGTAACGAAACGAAACGAATGAATTCCTATTGCCATATGGCCGAGGGGCTATTTGTGTTTTTATTTCTATTTTACGCTAGTTTAGTTTCAATTGCGTCCAATTAAACATGCGACCGCCGCCCGGCCGCCGCTCAAAATCCGCCATTTCCGATTGCCTGGCAACGTCCAGCATCAAATTTTACATCCTCCCAATTTCCACAGCTCCACAGCCACATCCACATTGAAATCCTGAGCCGCTAGCAGATCCTCTGCGTGTTGCACGCGTTTTGGTGTTTTTCGGAAATTGAAATTGCATATTTAAACAGGCCATTCCCACTGTGTCCGCATCGGTGTGACTGCTCCTGCCACTACCACTAGGATATACATATATATATATAGTATATCATCAGGAGATGGGCGGGTGTGTGTGTCGTCATTGTGGCAGGAAACGGAAATACAGCGTGTTTTTGTTACTGGCCCATTTCTAAGCACTTGACTGCGCTACGCAGTTGCTTCTATAATTATTATTGTTGAACTGGCCAAGGACATTCCAATTGGGATTACACTGGGGAAAGGAGAATGTCTTGGGAGTATTTTCCAATTTTTTTTCAATTTGAATTATTAAGGGGAATATATTTTGAAGGTAAAGAAAATAAAGAAAGTAAAAGGTTTTATATATTAAGAGTTTAGAAACTATTATTTACCCGTTCTATAATTATTATTAATTTATTGGCCAAGAAAGGGTAGTGACTTATTTTAATTTACAACTTTTATTTATAAGAATTACTTAAGGAATATATTTTAAGCTTCAGAAAATGCTTAAGGAAGGTATGGGGTATATACATATTTTTTAAGGGTTTCTCAACTATTATTTTCCGTTCTATAAATAAATAATTTAAAAGTATTTCTTACAGTATTCTTTAATATAATCATTAGTATAATCATTAAAAAATACTGTAAGAAATACTGTGAAATAATTATTTATTTATTAACCGGAAAATTAACAATAACAATGGAATATATTTTTAAGGAAAATGTTTGAGCTAATAGTAAAATAAAAAATATAATAAAAAGTATTATAAAGAAAATTATCAAAAGAATATATTTTAAAGATGACAAATAGTTTCTCAAGACTTTTAGTCATCTTTAAAATGTATTCCATTGATAATTCATTTTAAAATAAATTTTATTATATTTTTAATTTTATTATTGGCTCAAGACTATAAAGTATTGAATATAGTTTCGTTTCTCTCAGTGCACCGAAGCAAAACTAAAGAGCTCTTGGGGGTTCCCAGATTCCCCGCTCTCATTCATTGTCTGAGAGAATGGATGATGTCGGGGCCTTGACAATATCGAATTAATTTCCCAATTCAGGCCGGGGGAATGCTCGAAAAGTCATCAGGACGACGAGGCTCTGCCACATTTATAATCCTTACCTCACTCACTTACCCCCAACTGACATCTGGCGATGATTTCAAATTCCATTTCTATTCGGGAGCTGCTGATTACGAGAAGCCGGATATTGGGAGCCTGACAGGATGAGGGGACTTACAGGACAACCACCACCGCCCAAATAAAAAACAAGACTTCAATTTTCTTTTGGTTTTTCATATAATACTTTCGCTTTTCATTTATTAGTTTTTCGCATTCTTCGATTTCATGTTGATGCGGGAAAAACAATGCCTTCTCCTCCCTCAACTGCTGCTATGCTTAGTAATTCTTGCATTTATAGTTACATATATATATATAGAATTTGTATAATTTATATATATATATTTATATATATAGTTCTGACCTTGCAAGATTTGTTTTTTTTTTTGTTTTATATTTTTCGTATGGCAACACAATAGTAACTTACAGTCGTAGCAAAGTGTTTCCGAGTTGGGGTTCCCCCTTAGCTTTTTTATACAAATAGTTAATGCCACACGCACATATATATGTAGTATATATCCGAGTGTATCTGTGTAATTGGGGGCTATAGCTGGTAGCTGGTAGGAGATTAGTTAGTTAGTTTAGCTAGTTATGAACTGGCTGGCCCGAAAGAAATAATTGCACAAGGTTTGTCGCTCGACAGCTGCGAATTGTGGGAATTGAACGGATCAGCGATATATATATAGGTTAGGGTATACATATATATATATATGTTTGTGTATATCGTACAAACTCAGGTGGTGCTAACCGCTAGATGCTATTCAGTAACTTAGGTTCTACATTAGCCATAATACTTGTCTTTACAGCACTCGTCACTCGTCACTCGTCATTTGCAACTCTCCACAAAAAAAAAGTACATTACATAGTTTTACTCGTTACTTTGAATTTGATTTTCTCGGCTAGTTAATTAGTTGGGTTTCGTTTAGTTTTAATTCTAATGCTTGCATTCTACATTTAGATTACGTTTTTTAGCCCTCTCCTTTAGCTGGTGTATACTCCATGACTGGTGACTAGATATATATATATACTCGTAGGTGTTTATATACTCGCTACTCGCTGTTTCAAGGGATTCGTTTATAGACGCTTATCTGGGGTAGTGTGAGTGATTTATATATTCATCGTGTATATATATAGGTTCCTATATGGTGTACCGACTTGTTCAACTTCCTGGCTGCATTGCTGTTCTATATATATATTTAGGGGGGAATGTATATATGCGTGTATATATAGTATGCTTTATATAGAGATACCTTTTACCATTTTGTGTATATTTATATGAATATTTATTTTCTGTTAATTTCTGTTGCCATTTGTTTATGTTTCGTCTCCATATTTTTCGTTTTGTTAGTTATTGTCCACCCATCCAGTTTACGGAAATTCTCTTATTTCACTTTTGTTTTTTTGTTATATTTATATATATATGTTTTTTAGTGTCGCAACAAAGGATTCGTGAATGCAAATCAAAAATATTTATGAGTATATATGGAATATGCATTGAATTGGAAATATTTAAATGAGCTCACCGATTAAATCTAAGCCTTTAAACCAGAGACCAGAGAGAGGTCTGGGGTCTCATCTATTTATTTAACGCACTTAAATTCACGCATTCGATGCTCCCAAATCCAAGACACAAAAGGAATTTTATTGAATTAATTGAAATAATTTTGCTGGCCTTTTTTGTGCAACATTTTTCAGCTACTATTTTTGGTTGAAATGAATTGAATTTAAAATTTGTTGCGTTTAGCCATGGAATTTTACTCGATTGTTATTTATATTTTGCCGCATATTCTCTTTCCTAATTTCTCTTGTTGCCGTTGCTGTTTTGTTAATAACAATGAAATAAATAATACAATTTGCAGCTGTTGGAGGAAAACCAGTCCTGAGTTCGTGTTGTAAACATGAATATAAAAATTGGATGCGACATAAAAAATGCAAAAGCAAATGCAAATGCAGCCTCTCGGTTGTTGTTCTTGTTGGTGTGTATTTTTGTAACAATGTTTTTTGCAACCTCCTTTATTGCAGTTATTATAGTTGTAATTGCCGCAGCATTATTTACCACACATAATAATAATAATAATAATAATAATAATAATAGCAGCAATAATAATAATAATAGTAGCAATAGCTGTAATTGCTTTTCGCTGGCCGCCTCATCGATGTCCAGGCGTCAACGTATCAGGAGTCCCGTGTCCGGCGACCATCGATTCGCCCTGTAGTACATATCCTTGTACATCGAGGGGCACGCATATTGATTCTGTCAATATTTTGTGGATAATTGAGTAAACAATGAGAATTGAGACACTTTGCGAGACATTTACCGGGGAGGGGGGAAGCAATTAAGGGGGGTAACTTGAAAATAAACAATACTAAAACAACAATTGCTTGCAGGGTATTAATTGCACATAATTTGAAAGTAATAACCTGACTACAAAGTAAACATAATAATTTAATTAATTTTGGTTAATTTCAACTCACCTTGTTGCGCTTAAAATCTATGTTCGTTCTTACGGTTCTATGGTGTAAATTTTGCACGGGTCGCGCATTATTACCTAGTGGAGCTTTTGGTGTACTCTCGGAGCCTTGCATCAGTCGTCGGAGTTGGTACAACTGGAAAAGGTCAAGGGTTAATGGTTAAATCATATGGCCAAGCACTGGTCAGCTTAACAGCTTAACGAGTGACCAAAGGCATTTCAATGGCCACAGCAGCTGCCAGTTAATTTATTGCTACATTCTTTGGTTAATTTGCCACAAAAGTGTTTAATTAAATATAAACAAAATTTAATTTAAATGCAGTAACTAGAGTGCTTTACCATCTTTTTTATACCTATTAAAAAATAAAAATATAATACACAAAAATATATTATAAATTGATTTTTAAATGCAACCTCTTTTTGTCTCCATCTTATTACCCTTATTATTTGCAAGTGCTTCTTTTACTTATTTTACAAATATATAAATATTCAAAAAAAAATATCGAATTATTTGGTTTGTAACCCTTAAAGTAACCAAAGTTGTTTTTATATACTTTTTTCTTATATGTTAAGTTTTAATATTTTTGTTTATTTTTTTATATTATCTAAAATTTTATTTAAATATTATTTTCAAATATTTCCTAAACCAAACTCCCTTCTAATTCTCAACGAGTTTCCTACACATGAAATTATCTTCTCCAATTGTTCACTTGTTTTTCCACCACTCCCTTGAAAATTTTTCCCAATTTGTTTGTTAATAAATATAGCAAGTTTTTATGGTATTTACCGACCCCACCCCACCCCCTTCTTTTAACCACTAAATAATTTCCAACTAGCTCATTGAGTTAATACAAAAATAAATAAATAAATAAAAAATGCACTCTTGTCAATCGCTTACTTGTTTGCACTTCAGTCTATGTATTTTTTGTGAGCAATTTTTTGCCTGTTCTATTTTATTGTTGACTCATTTACTTCGGGGCAGTCTCTCGGCCCTGCCCTTTGACCCCGCGCCGCATGGCCATTACACATGTTTGATATGCATTTATGCAAATTGATTAAACTAACCAAATATTGTTTTTTAATTATGCACAGAGCGGAATATTGACCGCATTTCCACCGCGATCTGACCGATGCCCAAATTGATGAGCAATTTTATAATTGCATTTATGCGATTTCATTGTACTTCCAATCAGCGACCAATAAAAAATGCGAGAATGGTACGAAAAACACAAAAAAAAAAAACACAAATGAAAATGAAAATAAAAATTTATATATAAATAAAAATAAAAATCGAATTGAATCGAATGAAATGGAATATAAATAAACTGATGCAACTACAAGCCGCCGCTCTAATTGCAATTGAAAAAACACACACGAAATGCATTTAATTATTTGCGGTTCGCTGTAAGTTGGAGGGGATTTTCCCCCAATCCCTCTCCCTCGATCCCGAACTCACCTCCTGTTTGGTGATATAGATGGGCTTATTAACTATGATCCAGACGGTGCTCTCCCAGCAGCCCGGATGCGTCGTGGAGCCCTCGTAGGTGATGTAGTGATCCGTGTTCGGCAGCAGCGACCTCACGGATATGTGCCGGATGGGCGTGGAGAAGCCTGCAATGGAGAGGGACCCGAGTCCCAGGACGGTGAGTGCATAAAACATGGCCAAATGCAAAGTTCAAGGTGCAAAAGAGGAGGGGGCGGGGCTAGCTCGTAGTTTGCGCTATTTATGCGCATATCGTACAAAAAAAAAATATGAAAACACGTCTGCCCCCGGGGGTCTAATGAATAATTCAAAACCACCTATATAGCTGGAAGGGAAACCCAACGGTGACCGCCGTTGCCAGTGCTGACAGAAGGTTCTAGTTGGAAAAATTAGGGGGGAAATTAGAACTTAAGGTGGGTTTTTTTTAAGGTCTTATTAAGGGATAAGTAATAATGTTTTGTGAGATGAAGAGGAATAGTTGGATTATTGGGGTCTAAATAAAAATTAATCAACATTTGAGAACATTACTTAGATTTATAATATTGGTAATATATATGTGGGATTTTTATAAATTTATTAAATATTATTTTGGTTTCAAAAAGAAATGTAAATATATTTGTGGGTCTTGTTCTCTTTTTCTTTTGATTTGTCTGTCGCCTTTACTCGTCATATGGATATCTCGTTTTCCCTACTCGTCATATGGCTCTCTCGTTTTTTTTAATCGTCATACTGCTGTCTCGTTGTCCTTACTCATCAAGCAGCTGTCTTGTTGTCCTTACTCGTCATATTGCTCTCTTATTATTCTTACTCATCATACTGCTCTCTCGTTGTCCTTACTAGTCATGCTGCTGTCTCGTTGCTTACTCGCTAGTCTCAATGATTGTTGTCTAGGCTACTCGTTGTACGCTTACACTTTGCCAGAGATTCATAAAAATCAACCAAAAATAATTAAAAAAAAAATAAATAAAAATAAATAAAAAATATAAAAAATCTGAGAAGCTAACACACAATATAAACAGAAAAAGTACAGAAAGTCAGCACTGCTGACACCACTTGAACGTCAGCGCGAGGCTTTATTCATACAAATCATTTTTGCCAGCCGGAAATGAAGCAACTCTCGGGGCTTTCTTGGCCTCAAGTCCAAGTCAAAGACTTCGGGAGGCGTACTATGTTCGGGAGGAAGTCTCAGTTCTGCTCTCAATCAGCTGATTGGAAGGCAGTATCTCAAGGATTAAGGGGAAATTAATGCTAACCAATGGAAGTACTATAGGTATTTTAAGTTAAGGCAACATATCTTAAGAAATGGTAAAGAAAAGAGACTTCTATATATTTTTTTTTGACAGTAGAAGGCTGCGTTTTATCTACAGTTTTAAATCCTGAACCCTACAGCACAAATTTTAAGCCATATCATGCTCTACAGGGGAAGAAAAATAATGAAAATATAATAACAAAATGAGAATAAAAATAAGACGTTTAAACAACATCTTCCAAAGTTACGATTTGTTGTTTTGAGGATTTAGAAAGGGTTCTTTGAATTTTAATTTAAATAATTAATATTTAAATATTTATATATTTTATTTTTAAATCTTCTACATATTTTCCCACTGTGTAGCTATTTTTGTTGCTGTTTAAGCGCCGAAGAAGATGGAGCTGGGTGGTGTGGCCTGGCATATTTCTTGGTTTCTCTTCGGTCGGGCTACTTTGGCTTTTGCACAAATTAAGGCTGGGTCCTGGCTCGGCCGGGGCTCCCATAAAGTTGTACGACCTGTAAAAAGGCTATTAAACTGGCCAGGGAAATGCCAACGAGACGTGCAATGGAATTGGCCAGCGGGTTGGACTTGGCTTTGGTCGGGGTTTTGGGGAGGGGGGAATTATTAAGTGTCGGTTTAGTGTAATTCGAGGTTTCATTTTCGTCACTTTGTGCCGGGGCAGTCTCAATTTTAGAGCTCTCCCTCCCTTCCTCCTGCTACCCGCTGACTGATCCTTGAGCCGCTTTTTTTTTTTATGGCTGGCCAGGACATAATTATGGAGCGACTGCAGCTGCGGTTGCCGCTGCAATGACATCATAAAAAAGGGCAGCGAAAAGGGCAAACGAAAGAAAGAGCCAACTTGCAAGGGTTCGTTTTGGGGTATTAACATTGCAACATTTCCGGTAGCATTTTGCGTAGACGGAAATGAAGGCAGTCATCCTTGAGGTGGGAGGTGGGTTAGTTTTCAAAAAAAGAAGACAAGGACTCACCTCTGTACAGCACCTTGTTGAAGGTGCTCGTTATGATGCGCAGCTCCGGATTGGGCGTCTCACCAATTTGCACCATCAGCGAGAGGCCAACGATGCCCTGGGACTTGTGCTGTGCCTCGGACATGTTGTGGTATAGCTCCTTGTTGAATCCATAGATTTGGATCTGCAAAAGAAAAGGATATATGTAGCTTAAAAATATATCAATCAATAAAAATACACACCTCGCCTGGAAAGCTATAGCCCTGAATGTAGTGCTCCGATCCGCGAACATTTTCTGTTCCATAATGAATGTAAATCTCCTCGAACTGATAGCGATAGGCTAGCGGTCCGCCCGATATATTCACATGCTGCTTGGTGTCCTTGTCCACGCGAAAGACCAGCGACTGTCCCGTGTTGTGTAAGGTTCCAGAAACCTGGGAAAGAGACGGTTCGGTGGCGTATGCGTAATTTTACAGTATATATTACGTATACGCACCTTGTGCTTGTCTATATGCAAAGGCCGAAGGTAGGGGTCGAAGAGCAGCTTGTCCGGCACCACATCAATGGGCGACTGGCGGCGACCCTTGTTGCACATATTCCATTGGGGATTGATGAGGCCCCAGAAGCTTGGTCCTGCCACAAAGTAAACAAAGGGGAAAAAATTAAGAAAAGGAAGTTTAAAAGGAGGTGCATGAGTTTTTTAAACTATTTAAACAAGGTTAAAGGAGAGATTAAGGTCAGGGAATTTGTGAATAAAATATTTTATTATTTAAGTTATAGTTTAATTCTAAAACTTATAAAAAATGGTTTCTCTTTGAGCCATTTTATGCCTCTAAATCTTGCATGTTAGAGTCTCTTAATGAAACTTCATAGTTCTTCTAAGTTAAATTCCTGCTTACAACTAAAAAATATATTAAAAAGCAATTTCCAAATCTCAAAGATAAAATTGTATACATTTTTCACACTCCTAAAAGAACGAATTGCGTATAAAAAATGCCCTGTTTGAGGTAAAAGGTATATAGGAAAACTCTTCATCACCGACTGCACTATGCCATATGCATACATTTATTGGCCCCTCTCTCGGTTTCCCATTTCCCCATTTTCCCGGCCAGTTCTGTCAATCGACCAAATGGAAAACGTGTCTTCGTCTCTTGGCCCAAATGCAAACAGAAACAGAAACAGGAGCAGAAACAGGAGTCGAAGCGAGAGCAGGAGTGGAAGCTGGGACAGAAACTGCAGCGACATCGATGACAATTCCAAATGCCAAATGAAATTTCATAAGCTTCAACCCTCACGACCCCTTCCCCCCCCCCTTAAATGGCAATTAAATGCGGAGGGGGAGTACCCGATGCCTCTCACTTGTTTGCGTTTTTCAAGCTCTACACGCCAAAAGTGAAGTGACGGGCTACAAACTGTCGAAAGTTTTCAAAACAACGCTCAGCTATTTTTCGCGGAAAATGCGGGAATGTCAAAAAAAAAAAAAAACAAACAAAA
Source organism: Drosophila seguyi (assembly GCA_008042675.1). Classification (NCBI taxonomy): domain Eukaryota; kingdom Metazoa; phylum Arthropoda; class Insecta; order Diptera; family Drosophilidae; genus Drosophila; species Drosophila seguyi. The sequence continues at coordinate 42,337 of VNJU01007562.1, read as the reverse complement.
AAAATTGCAACAAAAAAATGAAAGAGAAGAGGAAGCTGCGTGTGTGCAGAGGGCATTGGAGGGGGAATTAGGTCTTTGTGCCTTATACAAAATTTAATAGTTTTCCATATGTTGCAGGCACGCAAATAAAGCCGAAGAATAGATATAGTGACTAAGGAAATACACTTCTTAGGGTTTTAGTTTAAGTAAATATAAGTTTAAGTATTATTTTGGGGGAAAAATATATATTTTCGAAATGAAATGCAAGCAGAAAAAATATATTTAATAGAAAATAAGAGGCATAACTTAGGGTTTACAGAATAATTAACAATTTTTCATGTTTTAAAGCTTTATAATTATAATTTTAATTTTTATAAATCTTGAGCTTCTTAAAAATTAAAAAAAAAATAATTAATTAAAGGCAACTTCCCTTAGCTAATGGCACCGAATTTCTGGCATTTCATTGACCAGTTGCCAGAATGCGAATTCCGTTTTCTGCATTTTGGTTTCGATGACCGAGTGTGTGTGTGTGTGTATTTGTGATGATGACACGCGACACAGAGGCAATAAATGCCAAACTTTAAAAAGAGAGAGAGAGCTCCTGTACCCGCCCACAAAACCACCCACAAAACCACCCACAAAACCACCCACAAAACCACCCACACATCAACCCATTTTCAGCCTGCTGCAATTGTCGCGCTTGTGGCCACTCTTTCTGTTGTACTCGCATTGCTGGTGACAATCGAAAATATGAAAAAGTATCGATTTGTAAAGAATTCTATCGAATATTGGTTTTTATGTGAAAATTTAAAAGATTCTAGGAATAATCAGATGACATTTTACATGTATAAGTATGCATGAAGCCCAAGACTTAATAACAAATGTAAAATAAAAAAATAAGTACCGGTTGCACTTTCTAAATCGATTTAAATCGATGCTAAAATATCGATTTTATATCGATAAAAAGAAAATTTATAAAATAAAATTAATTTTTAATCAACAATTAATAAAAAAACCTTATTAATTGTTGATTACCGATACTGATAAGTATTTGTATTTAATTTCTCGATATTTTATGACATATATCTCGATTACTTGAATGCACATCTCCAGCCTGCATTCATTTGTTGCAGCCAATGTTGCATGTTTCTGTTTCTGTTTTTTTGTTGCCTCCTTTGTCTGGCATTGCATAAATAAAAGTGCAACGCTGGTCAACGACTGGGGTTAAAGGGTTGAGCTGTTGCGGGTTAAAGGGGTGCCAGGGGCCGATGCCGGCAATGCAGACAGTGACAAGCAACAATTACAGCGGCAACAACATCCTACAATCCAAAAACCATCAGATATGTCCTGTGTTCGTTGTTTGTCGCCCCATCTGCCCCGCCTCCCCGCCACCGCCCCTTTGCCGTTGCATTCGTTTGTTTGTTTGTCCTGTCTGCGTTTTTGTTGGCGAACGATTTGAAATGTAATTAAATCAGCCGCAGGAGGCTGAGAGGGGCTGCAACATATTTCAAAGCCTAACCAATTTATTCATAGAGGATATTAAGCGAAAGGAAATTAATTAAAACAAAGTTTGGTTCGATGGAAATTAATACTTAAAGTTGGGGGATTAGTTTGGAGATTTTTTAGAATAGTTATTAGATAATAAGAGGTCTTAATTTGATGAGTAAATTTATTATTATCAACACTTACCGGAAATGCCGTCATATGTCCACCACTCCTCCCAGCTGGACAGGACCTCTGCAAAGATTTAAGAAAAAAAGAAGGCATGAAATTCGGTTGCAGGAGCAAAAGTGTGAGACACTGAAGTGCAAAGGAGCTTAAAGTCTAGACAAACTGAGCCCCAGTCGAATTGCACTCCAAGGATGCGCAGATCCTTTTGCATATGCAGAGGGAGAGGGGTGGGTGTGGCAGTGTGGAATCTCATCTCATATCCCGCTGGCAGCCCAAATCTCGGTTTTTCAATGCGCATAATTCGCTGCCAATGTAAACAGCGCATGAAATCAACTAATGTTGGGACTTGCCCTCGATTTTTATCCTGTAACCACCCAGCAACCCATCCGTATCCACTTCCCTTTCTGGCCCAGACTGAGAGTCACCGGCGGAGTCAGACAAAACAAACAAGCAGCTTCTTCTTGGGGGGTAAACGATGACTTTAGTTGCCCAGCCATCGAGACGCCATCGGTCCTGGACTGGAGCTTATCCCGGCAGTGCGTGTCCAGGCCAGGCCAAAAAAGGAGACAACCAGAACTGGGAGCCAGAAGCCAGAACTCTGAGTCAGGACGACGACGACAACAGCGATGTCGCCAGGCAGTCTGGCGCCAATAAAGTTTACACTCAGTTGCCACATTTCGTTTATGGGCAAGTTCAGCTTCCGCTTTATCAAGCGACAGACAATTTTCGCCATTTTTTTTCAGCCCCCCCCCCCAACACCCTCCACCCTCCTCTCTGACCCGCCCCGTTTGAGTATTCAAAATTTATGCTATATGCGTTGGTCGTCCTTTGGCTTTTCGGGGGGTAGTAGCTCTTTGCCAAAGGACGGGGGGTAGAGTTCGGAGAGAGTCGGCAATAAAGCCCAAAGAAATTGCTGCAAGCCAAAGCGGAAGTTCAAAAGGGAGTCGGTGGAACCGTTGCCCCGCTTCCTGTTTGCCGCCATCACAGTGAATACCCTTGGGTTGTAGGGAAGTATGACGATTTTTGGATAAAGGAAGATCACTAGCAATTAAATCTTAAGGATCTTTAATAATGCATATATATATATATTATATATATATAAGAAAAATATCTATTTTTATGAGGATTATAGATAATTAAAGGCAAATAGTTTCCAGGTCCTGGGATAGTGTGTGACCCCTCTATCTGAGGACATCTTCGTTGTCCTTTGTCTCTGTGAATTCCTTTTCGGTTTGTCGTGTTGCCCTTTTTATTCTCTATATTTTTTTCTTTTCCTTATTTTTTGGCATAACAATGAACGTCCGTTTTTGTGAGTCTCGCGGCTCGCTACTCGCGACTCGGCGACGTCACTTCATTTTGTTTGTTTCTTGTTGTCGCCGCTCGCCGACATCGTTTTTGCCTCCTTTTCTGTGCTTTTATTATTGTCTGCTTAGCGCTGTAAAGTATGCCATTAAATTGGCCTCCGCGACAGTCCACTCTCTCTTGGGGAGCAAATGAGACCAGAAAGGGTCTCTCTTCCTCCCTCTCCGCTCCCTTCCGATTTGCAGACTCATCTCGCAATGATTCCTCAACAGATTGCACTGAGGACGAAGCAGGACCCTCGCCTGCCTGCCCCCTTAGACAATTCAGTCATTTGGCAAATTCGCTTTTATGCTGCAACAGCAACTTAATTTATTGTTATAACAGTTCTATTTCTATTTTTCATCGACCCAAACAGCAATTTTTGGGTATGCGTGCACTGGGAGAAGTGTTGGTTGTCAGGGTTTACTATTTGAAATTTGTTGTATTTTTATTTTAAAATATTTAAATGAGGGGATGAATATATAGAATATATAAAATAAAAATAACTAGAGCATTATTAATATTTTATTTAACAACAACCATAGAAAACATCGAACAATAGCGTTGAATTGAAAACTAGCGAGAGCGGGCAACAACGAGAGAGTTGAGCTTCAACGAGTTTGCTTTTCTTAAATTTTATTATTTGATTATTTTATGATTTATTAATTGTTTTTTTTTTTCGTTTTTAGTTATATTTAAAAAAAAATCTTTAAAAAGAAAAATTTATAAATTAAATACATATATATTGCCAACTTATAGTAATTATTTAATTGTTCTATTCTATTATTCACTATTTCTAGCAGTGAATAAAAATAGATTCTTTGGTATTTATGGACTTTAATTAATAAAAAATTAAAATAAGGTTTTTAAATATATTTAATTCCAATAATTCTCTAAACATTAACTACACAAAACAACGACCAAAAATGACGAGAAATCAACTAGCGAGAGCGGGTCACAACGAGTACGTAGAGTTATTTTATTTTCTAAATTTTTTCAAGCAATATTTTATATATTTTATATTTTATTGTATATGATAGCGAACTAATAATTTATATAATATTCTAAAAATAAACTCCACTTTCTGTCAGTGCATTCAAATAAAGAAAAGGCAAAGACAGTCAGTCTGTCGCCACAATTGTGTGTGTACGGTCAATGGTTTATGGGTTCCTGTCGTCCCTTTCCAATGTGGAATCTGGCTTTTTGGGGGCTATTGTCTCTATCTCCAACCGGATCCCTAACCCAGTCCCCAGACCAATTTCAATACCAATCCAGAAACCCTTACTATATATTTACAACTATATCTTTTGGCCTCTTTGGCAATTGGAAGCATTTTTAGGCCTTTGTGCCAGCTTCCAGTTGCTTTAATACGAAGCCAAGGCGTTGGGTTAAGGAAAGTATATGGGAAAGATGAAGGAAAGGAATTGGAAGGAAGGAATTACAAAAATTTTTGAACCTACTTTTGCCTGATTAATTATAAGCTTTAGTTTAGAAAACAATTATAGTTATTTCAACGATTCTAGTTCATAATGATCATACTTTTTTGTTATTATTAATAAGCTTTATATTTGCTTTATATATCATGAAACAGCCACAAGGCTCCTGCTCAACTCTGAATAATTTCCCTTTTACGCCTTAGTGACTTCATCAAAGAAGACAAATTAATTGCCAAAGCGAGTCACTAGTCACTTTCTTATCAATAACAAGAGCGTTTAGATGGCTAAATTAACTCGGTTTCCCCTCCATTTGCATAACCAGCAATTAAGTTGAACGTTAAATCAGAGCCAGAACCTGAATCTCAATCTGAATCTGAATCGGAGTTTGGGGGGGTCGGATTTGTTGGTATTATTATTATTATTATGCGTTTGTTTGCCTTTCTCGTGCATGAAAATGGCGTAAAGATGGAATGTTTGGCTATCAAAAGCGAGGCAAATGTCCTCGACTTTGGACAGGATACGCCGGCATACAGTCACGCACATCAGTGCTGACGAGATGTCCTTTTTCTGGCATTTCTTTAGCTAGTTTTGTGGTTATATTTTTGTTAAATTAAGAAGTATTTTAATTATAATTTAAGAAATATTTTTAAATATAGTTTGGTGTAGAATCTATTTAATTTTCTAATTATTAAAGCTTCTGTTACTGTTTTAAAAATATTTATAAACCCAGAGATATGTTTTTTATTTTGTATTTAGCTCTCAGTAAAATATATATTATTTTCCTGCCAACTATGCCAACTTTTTCCACTTTCCTTTTGTTTAGTTGTAAGAAAACTAACCAGCACTGTCACCGCCATATATCCTGCGATATCCTGACGATGCCGTGCGTGGGTCCCATCAAAAGGCAAACACGCCCGGCAACATTTCAATGTCTAAATGAATTAAGCAGGCCAAACAAAGGACGCCAAAGGATGTGGGTGGGGGCTTAGCCCTTTTATGTGTAAATTATGGCTTCAATATAATATTGACAATGAATCAATAAAGGAAATGTCCTTAAAATTAATAGGCGACATTTTGATATAGAATTACTCGCTGTGTCATCGCTTTTAATTAAAATCTCTAGACGACGGGCGCGGATATCCAGTATGTGCGTGTGTGTGTGTCTGTATATATATCCTGGCATGTCCTGGGCAAATTTATTGCTTCCTGCGAAGCGCTGATTAGTATCTGAAGCGCTGCTTCAGTTTATCAAACTGTCGCCTTGGCAGCCCCCGAAGATTGACGACTATAACTCCCCCCCAAAATTTCCCACATTTTCACCCCGCCTCTTTCCCTTTTCCCTTAAAAAAAAAAAAAAAAAAAACAGGAATAAGGAAAGCTTTCAGCGAGTTAATTTACTCGCAAACATTCAATCAGATTTGCTCGGTTGTTGCTTGCTCATTTTTCACTTAAATTTTTAATTTGTTTTGCGCGCTGAGAGCTTGCGCTGAATTGCGATGGAAAGCGCATTAAAACTGATTAGCTGCATAATGCATGGCCGGGAAAAGTGCGGAAAATTTTGTGGAAAAATGCAGGTAGTCGAGAGGGAGAGAGATAGAGAGAAAGAGTGAGACGGGTAAGCCTTTAAACGCATTCTATAACAACTGTGAACTTTGCCCTGACACTGGCTTATTTTTACAATTTTAGAAAGGAAAATTAAATATGAAAATATACTAAAAAAAATATCATAAAAATACCACAATTTTATTTTTTATTATTTTTAATATTTTGTTTGTTTTCTCACTAAAAAACTCTCTGTTTATTAATAAAAAATAGTTATCTGGAAAAAAATGACACAGAAAAAACTTCCCCTAACCATTTAGTGTGCAATTTACATTTTCCCAAAAGCAAGCTACAAATTAACCCAAAAATTGAGGGACAGAAACAATTTCCAAGCCATTACATGATTTTTCTAAATAGTTGTCCAACTTTTTCCCATTTCCCTCCCTCCCTCTCGTCCACGGGAAACATTGTCCGAATTCCGCACTTCATTTCTTTCTTTAAATTTTTTGTTTTTTAATTTTTTGTTTTTGGCGTGAAATACTTTTGTTGGTTCCTGGCGCCAAAAAATAAAATTCCCATTTCATCTTCTTGGGTAAATTAAAAAATGGGTCAGAACAAATAATAGGAAAGGAGGAACGGGAATGAATCGTAACTGGAATGGGAATGGGAATGGCAATGGGAATGCTGATGAACAAAGTGAAGAGAAATAAACGTTCAACTCACGCGATGAGTTAACAGCAAAAGTTGATGTTTGTGCTGCCGGTTGATTTGTTATTTTTTCGCATGCTGCGGGAAATGCGTTTAAATGCTCGCGCGAAAGCGTTGATTGAAAAGCAATTTTCCTCGAATAAGGATCTTGGTTGCGGAAAATAATACCAAACAAAAAAGAAGAAGCTTCGGTTAAATATTGTGAGGGAAAATTGAGATACAGAAGCTGTACAGCTAAGAAGAATTTCAAAGAAAACCCCTTTTGGAAGGTATAAATATATATTTTTAAATAATAATCTTAAATGCTTAATATTTATTTAGAGCACATAAAATATTCCTTTAATTTCCATTTTATAATATATTAAAGACAGGATTTTTTTGATTCGAAGGCAAATTTACTTGAAGAAGAATTTTTGTTGTGGGAAATAAAACCAAAAAGGAGAAGCTTATTCGTCCTGAAAAATATGATATGAAGGAATATTGAGTTACAAAAGCAGTTCAAGCAGTATATGATTTTTAGATTAAAATTTTAAGGCTAAAAGCTATATATTTTAAAATAAAAATATGAAATATGTATCCTCATTTTAAAAAGTTAAAACAATATATTTATTTCAATTTATTAGTGTTTTAAGTTTTAAGCCATAAATTCTCTGCCAGTTTAAAGTTGAAAAAGAATTTTAATAAAGGCATATTTACTCTGAAAATTACATTTACAAATAATCTTAATTATTTATACCACATTTAAGTACTTAAAATAGTCTCTTAATTCCCATTTAAAATAATTATCAAAGACAGTTCTCCTTTTTGTTTCCTAAAAATATATTAAGTTTTTCTTGGCCTTCTTCTTGAACCTTTAAATACAAGCCTGATCAGTTTCTCCCGGTGCACCTGGGAGCTAATTGGCCAAAAGCTCATGTTCAGGTAAAGGGAAGCCTGGTAAAGGCGAGCAAATAGAACGCTTGAAAACCATAATTTGGCTAAAACCGTCTAGACATTCGCCGCTCGCAACTAACCAACTATCTTAATTTGTTGGTGCCAACAAACTTTTACCAACTTCACCAGCACCGCCGAGTAGGGGGAAAAAAAAATATATAAAAAAAAACTATAAGGAAAGGCGGGCCAAGTCCGGGGAAAAGTGGCTGAAAAGCTGAAAAGAAAAGCGCCGAATAAGGCTCAAGAGGAAGTTGTGGCCGCCGCGGTGCTGCTGCTTGGCATATACAATTTCGATAATAAGCAACAGTATCCACAGTGCACTTTCCTGTTCTAACCAACTCAGGACTGAGGGGTTAAGGGGTTGAGGTTTAGGGGTGAAAGGTGAAAGGTGCACAGGCAACACACTCATGTGTGTGTGCAGTTTTTGGGGGGCTAATGCGAGTCACGTCAACGCCGCTACATGCGAAATCGTTTTTTGAAAACTTTTTCCAGCAAAAAAAGGGAACTTCATCCTGAAAAATATCTGCGGTGGCTCAATTAGTGGCATTGGCCTTAAAAGGGCAACCATAGGAGAGCAGGTTGTCTTTTGTACATTTTTAAATAGTTTTAGTTAATTTTTAGTTCTTGGTTAAATATGAATATTTATGGGGAGACAAGCTGTTGAGGAAAACCTGTGCAAGTTAGGCATTTATTAAATATTTTAAAACGAGTTTAGTTGGGTTGGTATTAAAATCAAAGGAGTATCTCTAAGCCTAGACTTTTCTTAATAAATTTAGTATATATAATTTGCAGGATGTAATGGAAGTGTCCTGTCTGGAAACAGTTTGTAACCTTAGAAAGCATATATCAAATATTGCCTACTAGCTTTAGGTTTTTATGGTACGGAAATCAAAGAAAAATCAGGTTAGAAAATAAAGTCCAAACTTTGATGATTAAATATACTTTACAATATTATTATAACATCTTCGATATAGAGCATTAACCTGTCTGGAAGCAATCTTTATCCTGAGAAAGCATCTATCTAACATATTCCTTTTGCTTTAAGTTCGATTGTTAATAAAATCAAAGAAAAATCAGCTCAGAAAATAAAGCCTAAGATTTCTGATTAAAAATATTTAATAATAATATTATAATATTTACAATATAAAGCATTATCCTGTCTAGCGTGTCGCATCCTTACAAAGCATCTCTCAAACATTTCCCACTAGCTTTAAGTTCAATTGTTAACAAAATCAAAGAAAAATCTGCACAGAAACTAAACTCAAACCTTCTCCAATTAAACATATATAGCATAAAATATATATAGGTTACAAATATCTAGGTTATTCAGAATTATACTGTCTAGAAACCTGCACCTTAAATATATCCTTACGCAGCAGATTGGGGCTGCCCACTTAAGCTCGATCGGTGGTCAAATCGAGGCGTTTACCCCCTACGGCTGACATATTGGCGTTTCTTAATGCCAAACAGACAAAAGGCACAATCAGCTAAGCACTTGCTGGGAAAAGCCAAGTGGAAAGCCGGAAAACTGCTCAAGAGAGGGGATGGGGGGGCTAAAAGCGAAGCAAATAAAAAAGGCCATGTCTCTGGGCTCTTGGCTCTCGCCATGTCAAAGTGATTTTTCACCTCAAGGGCAAATTTAACACAATAATTTGCACAATTTGTCAAAACAACCCTCTGGCTAAATGGTATCATAAACCACGAGTCCCTTTTGGCCACAGACAGTGTGTGTTAGTGTGTGTTAGTGTATGTGTGAGCCAGAGTTGATTGTCCTGCATGCATTTCAGCCATAGCTCGCCTTTGTTACGCCCCACAAAACGCTTTCCGCTTTTCCTGGCTCTTTCCCCCGCCTTACATTTTTATGGGACGACTTCCACGGAAAATGCCTTTCGATTATTATCAGCCGCCGTCGTGTTGGCCACGTTCGTATGATTAGACGTCTTTTAGATTTAAAGTAAACCGATTTGGTAAAAATCTATTTTTAACTCTGTCTAAATGGGGTTATTTTCCTGATTCTGGTGATTACTTTTGAATAAGAGTAAAATATTTTAGCAATTATAGTTATAGAATTGATTTTTTATATTTTTGTAAGTGTTTCTTGGTGAATTAGTATTTTATTTAGGCATTTTTAACTAAGTTTCAACTCATTTTAATACTTATAAAAATTAAATAATGAGAATTTAAATAAAAAAGTTAAATTAAAAGTTTATTCAAATTTAGCATCGAAGGACTCATTTCTCAGCCTGAAAATCATAAATATTTTTAAGCAGCATCTAAAGTAGATTTAATTTAGCCTTGTTTGCTGGTGAAAAAATCTTAACACATATTTTTTAAAATTTTCTAAAGGGTTGCCTTATAAAATTTCTCAAAAATTGAACAGAAAAGTTAAACTCTGATGATTTTAAGTTTAGAATTCAACCTTATAAAAACCAGCAAAGAAAATCTTTCCTAATCAAATTTAAGGTATTTCTTGTCTAAGTTACGATTTTTTTTAAACTATAATCTATTTAAAAAAATATCTTTAAAAAATCAGGGTAACTGAAAGGGTATGCAGTACTTTAACTTCTCAAAGTTAACTTTATTTCTTATATTTCTAAGCATTTTGTTGAGGCTTTCTTTGGGATTTTCCTGTATTTCCTTTAAAAATCATAAAGAAATCAGGTTTGTAATAAAAAATCAAATAGTTTCTTTGTAATTTTAAATCACAATACCAAATTTCAGAATCGTATATTTTATATTAAAAAAAATTACATATATTTTATATTCACGAAAAGAGCATTTGCAGTTGGCTTTTTCTGCTGGTGTTTCGAGAGTTTCGGTTTAATATTTTCATATTTATGACTGCCAATGTTTTGTCGCCATTTCACGCAAACACACACACTTTACAGGGGCTTCCCCTGTTTCGCATTTTCAGTGTTTTTCACGCCCATTTTCCGCTGGCCTCTCTCTCACTCGTTTTTCAGTTTTGCACTTTTGCAGTTTATGCAATTTCAGTTTCACGTTGCCTGTTATTTTCGCCACTGTTTTTGTTGTGCGACCGCAGTGTGGAATTGTTGTTATTGTTGCTGTTTTGTTAGTTGCCCCGATTATTATTTTTATTTGCACTTGTTTATGCTGCAATTTTTATAATAAACGCCATCGTGTCCGCGTCCTGACAAGTTTTCAGTCTGATTTTACGGGGCCCTGCGCGATCCGTCTGCGGTTTTTATCACTAATGCGCTCTGTTCGATATATGTGTAAAAACATTATGAATATAAGATTTAAATTTATATAAATATGATGCTGGCTGTGTGTGTGCGTGTGTTTGTGGGAAAAAATTCCAGGAATTAAATCATGAGACTGATGAACTGTATCTGTGTCTGCGTCGTAGGGAGTTTTGCCGTTTTTAATTCGGTTTTTGTTTAATGTTATTTTTTGGGTATTTGTTTCGTATTTGTTTCGTTTTTGTTGCCACTTCAATTGATAATAATTGTGGCCTTGTTTTGTATAGATATATATATAAAACGTATATATTTTCCCAGTGGCAAGTGCCTGTTGAAAGTTTCCCCTAGATTTTGTATAAATTTCAAAAGGCCTTCGCCTCTGCCTATTCCAAGAGTCTCTGATTGAAGTCTTAGCTTTAATTGTAGCCTTAAAAATACGATTCTTATTATTTGATCCGATTTAAGCTAGAAATCTGAGGCTTAAATTGTTTTCATTTCAATTAAAAATGTACAAGTATTGAGCGCAAAGTGCAGTAAGCAAATTTATTTAAGTTTTAGTTGCCTTTTGCAAATTCAAAATCTAATCCCTGATTTCTTGTGTGAAATATTTTTGCCTCGAGGTGGGAGGTCGAAGGTTGAGCTACTTGAACGTTAATTTCTTTCCACTTGCAACATTTCAACGCTGCCCCGAGCTGTTTCCTTTACGTATTTATGTTTTCCCTAACCTTTCCCTCGGTTTTCTGTCTGTTTTTGTGTCTGTGCAACAAAATGCATTAACTCAGCTAAAGTTGTCCGAGAACATCCTGGCACACGTCCTTTGTCCTGCCGAGTTCTGGGTCCCTTTTGTCCCAGCAGACTCTGCTCTTTGTCCGCTGGATCCAGCGTCCCTTTTCTCTCTGTTTGTGGCAAGTGTCGGTGCGTTTTTGTTGCGGTTCTGGGATTCGACTCCGCATCCTATCTATAGATGTGAATGTGGATGTGTTGGGGAGTCACTGCTTGACAGGAGTGTGGTGTGGTCGAGTGTGTTCGAGTGTGGCAGTGTGTGTGCCTGCCAAAATCCTTTTAAACTTGCCTCGCAAAACATTTTACATTCGATGACGTTTTCATTGCAAGATGCAACGTCAACAATAAACACAAACACACTGAGCCAAAAGCCTGGGGGATTGTCAAGGAGTTGAGGTTGCAAAATGTTATATGAATCTTAGAAATCTTATATTCAAAAATTAAGTTTAAAATTATCTTTTGTATGTCTTCTTAAAAGCTTGTTTTTCTTATTAAAATAAACAGTCTTTTTTATGCACAACTTTCGTCTTATTTATTTATTGAAATAAATAGTTGAAAATTAAAACTGAGCTAAAATATATATCTAGTTTATGTCCTTGTCTTGATATAATATTTATTTTTCAGTTCTTATCCTTCTTAGATTTTTTTTCAAATCTAAAGACAGTTTCAAAGTACTTTCTTTGTAGTTTCTTAAAAACAATTTGTTCTCTTTCAAACAATCATTCTTTTTCAAACAACTTTCTTTTTTTATCAGAAACAAATAGTTGAAAACTATAATAAAGAGTAAATTAAGTTATATTTTTAAGCCTTGTCCTAATAATAAACTTATTTTTTAGCTATTGCCCTTGCTATATTTTTTTAGTTAAAAGTAAGGTCAGGTTTGTAGGTCTTCCTAATAGTTTAATCTCTTTAAAAATCTGTCTTTTTATGTACCACTTTTTTTTAATCATAAAGAATTCGTTGATAATTGTAATTAAGCTTAAATTTAGTTGTATTAAATATTCCTCTCCTGCTATGATAAATATACCAAAAAACTTTTGCTATTGAAAAACTCTCATACGATTTCTTGACTCAACATTTAGTCTAATTTTATAATTTAAATAACATTAAATGTTATAAAATATTAACCCAAATTTCCGCCCAGTGCCTGCCCCCAAGAACCGGCAGCAGATTCCACTGGCAAAATCAAATTTGCTACCAAAAAAAAAGAAAAAGAAAATAGAAAATAGAAAGACCCTAAAGGAAAGAGTAGAAAGCAGAAAGAAATCGGCTGAAAAAGAAAGTAAAGTCCACTGACCAGACCCCAAAAACTGAGTGAGTGAGCAGAAGCTGCCCTCGGCGGTTTGGTAGTCCTAGGGGTCGGGGGTCTGCCTTATTCCCCTTCCCCCCCCTCGATCCCTTTGTTGGGCATATTTCACTTACCGGAACTGCAGAGCAGAACGATTGCTGAGCAAGCGATAAATCCTGCCGTGGAGCAGCAGAAAGTGTGTCCTGGCGACGGCATCGCTGTCTCTGTCTCTGTATTTTCGGGGGATCTGTAGTAGTCACTTTTCGTTACTTGCAATTATTTGTATTTTGTATTTTGTGTTTTGTGTTTTGTGATTTAAATTTGAATTTAAATTTGAATTTGAATTTCTTCTTCGATTTGCTGGCTGGTGGGTCGGATTGCGCACACAAAAGTCTGCTGTTAGATCTGGCACTTGAGTCTCGAAGCGTTCAGTTGGGACATCGGCTTCAGCTTCATCAGTTTTTGTTTCGATTTTAGTTTCGATTTCAGTTTCGATTTCAGTTTCAGTTTCATCTTAATTTCCATCTTCATCGCTCAACTTCTGCTGGGCCATCGGCCCGCCGCCGCCACGCCGCCGCCCCGTCACCTCTTCGCCCCCTTGCATATATGCAAATTTTAATTTCCGCTACTGGCATCCTTCATTTCCGTCCTTCAAGCGTTCTTTCTTCCCCCTCACACTGTTCTCTCGCTCTCTCTTCTCGTCTCTCTCTTTCTATACCGGCACTTTGCACTCGAAAAAAAATGGTGAAAAATGGAAAAAAAAACTATTCGCCGGTCATTGCTGACCGTGACTTCTGACTGCCGAGAAAATATTTCGCGCTTTTTCGAGTATCGCCTGAACGCAGTTGCAAGGAACACGCGTCCGCCTGTGCCTGCTGCCGAATTGAAACTGAACCCAACTGTCAGTGGCATCAGCGCCAAAGGATATGCAACGTCCTGTCGGCAGGCGCGCAGCAGCAGCAGCAGCACTTGCCGCCGCAGCAGCAGCAGCAGTAGCAGCACCAGCAGCACCAGCATTGAAGCCTGCCGCAGCAACAACAGCAATCGTTGTGGCTGGCCGAAAGGATATTCGGCTTGCTTGGTTCGGTGCTCGGGGGGCAAGGACGAAGCCGCACGAAGGCGCCGGCGAAGGCGAACGAAGTCTGAGACCCGAAGGCACACGATAATAAGTAGGAAATCGGAAATACTGGAAAGGAGCCGGCATTGTGGGTCCTTTTGGGAACAGAGTGAGAGGAATACCGGGAAATATGATAGCGGTGAATAAGATGTTTTTCTAAATTTTTCATGGGTAATTTTGGGTTAAAAATGTAACATAAAATATAAAATAAAAATACATCTTAGAATATAAATTAAAATATGTCACAATAATATAATTATAATAATAATTTAATACAGTTTACGACTTAAGGAAATTAAAAAAAAATAATATATTTAAGTAATGAAAATATATAACTTTTAGATTAACAAATGTCCAACATATCCACTTTGCATAATGCAAAAAATATATATATTTGTTGCACTATAAATAATAAATAAAAAAAAATTAATAAATAAATAAACAAACCAAATAATCAGTAAATATATAAATTACTTAATAAAATGATATAAATAATCAAATAAATGAGTTAAAAAATAAATAAACAAGTAAATAAAATGGTATGTAAAAAAGTAAATAAATAAATAAATAAATAAGCAAGTAAATAAATAGGTATTTAAACAATCAAATAAAATAGGAAATTAGCTATAAATACATAAATAAATACAACAATTTCAAAATGTATATATAAATCATAATAATTGTATTATAAATAAATAAATTGCCATAATCAATCTTAAAAGAAAAAATAATTACAAATATTATCATATTATAAATATTATGAAATACTATTTGGTTTTGGAGCTTAACAAAATATGCACTTGGCTGAATATATACTCATTCTTGTAATAAAATTATTAAATAATATAACATATATTACATATTATATTATAAGTAACCAGTAAGCTTCGGAAACTTGATATTATAAATAATATACAATAGATTATAATCTATTTTCTGTTTAGTATGATTATTTATTTATTTATTTATTTATTTATTTATTTATTTTTTTTTTTATTATTTATAAACATTATTTTGATTCTTATATATTATAAGGCTTTGATACTTACCAAGCTTGTCACCTTTACCAAGAGTTTCTAATGCTCCCCAGATTTTCAAACACACATCCACTCAGCAGGATATTTGTTAGACATATAAGAAGTACAAGGATAGCAATATATTACTTAAAATATTTTTTATACAACCTAATATACCCTAAGAATATTATATTTTATATATATTATTAATATAAACTTTAGCAATCTGTTCCCAAGTCCCAAGCCTTGCTGTTCCCATTAAATCCTCTTATACAAGGACTTGTCTCTTCTACTTCCTCGTGTGCCTTCGTGGACGCTAAGTTCGTGGAAAAAGGACACGAGGTGCTGGCGTCGCTGCCGACGCCTGCGCGACTTTGGGGCGACGAGTGGCAAGGATCCGGCGAATTACAGCGCTTGGTAGCCACGTGCGAGGAGCGCGTTGTGTTGTCCTGATTGTCCTGGGTTATGGTTGTGGCTTTTTTCTCCCTTCTACTTTTTTTTTTAGATTTTTTTTTTATATTTTTGTTGTCTTTTTTTTCGATGTTTTTTTTTGTTATCCTGGCGCTTCCTTTGCTGGTCGGTTGTTGTTGTTGTTGCTGTTGTTGGTGTAGTCCTGCTGGCAATCAGCGAAACGTTACGTGCGTTGCCTGCTTTTTTGTGCTCCTTAGATAGGGGGGCAGAGGGGAACGGGGGCACCTTATCAGTGGCGAAGAAGAAGGCGAGGACTCGTCCTCGTCCTCGGAGTCCTTCGGCGGGAGTCGTCGTTTCTTCCTCAGCTTGATATAAATTCTTATTGGCGCATTACAAATTGTCGTCCTGCGAGTGTGTGTGTGTGTGTGTGTGGGAGGGCGCACATAATGTAATCGCCTTACATAACAAGGATATGGGGGGGGACAGGACATATAAGCAATTTTTTTTGCTTGTCTTGCCTCCGCGACAGCAGAGATTTGGGCCTTTGTTTTGCCAGTAATTAGATTTTCAGCTCATTTGCATACAAATGAGAGCGAGTGTCGTCGAGTCGATGAATCGCAAATCAGGACGAGAATATATCGACGAGTGCGCATAAATTATCAGGATACAAATATTATCTATATATACTATAATATATTATATGCGGAATATGTAGTTGAGCGGCTTAAAATAACATATTAATGTGCGGGCTAAACGCTTACACAGTTTTCATTTTAAAATCCGAAATCGAATTGAAGCGAATCGAAGGCGACAGCAATGGCAACGGCGACAGCCACTAATCCATAAACTCGCTCTCACCGCGTAATTCAATTCAAATGTCTCGCTGCATTATTAACGGCATTTCAATCAAAGTCACTCGACGGCAGTTTGGCCCAAAACCCCAACGGCTCCCACATTGCGTCGGAAGCCAATCACTTGACATTGCAATTGAATGCGAAGGCAGCCCCACAAGAGCGGCTAATGGTAACAATAACGAAAATCGAACAATTGCCACCCGCCGAAAGCCGAGAGCCGAGAGAGAGCCGGAAAGCCAAAAGCATTGGCCATTAAATACTCTGCTTTTGATCAGTCAGTTATAGGGATTTTTAAGGGTATTTGAGTTCGGTTTGGGTTTATTTTGAATGTATATTTATAGGTATTTTGTTAGGGAAATAATTTATAGAGCAGCTTAACTGAGTAGTTTATGGTTTAATTCAGGGGATATATTTAATAGGTAATAAAAAATACTATAGAGTATTATAATGCAATATAATAAATTATAATATTTTACAATATAATATAATATAATATCATATAATATAAAATAAAATAATATAATATAATATAATATAATAAAGTAAAACACAATATAACACACTATAGTATAATAAAATACATAAATATTATTATATTAAATTACTTTTGTAAGCGTTTTCATTATTTAATGCCGAGTGTAATTAATTTATGTAATAGTCCCTTAAAATTACCAAAAGTTGATTTGTTTTTAAGGGAAATTTACAGGATTCATGGAAAAATAATTTAAAGTTCGGTTTATTTTTAAGTGTTTTATTTATGAACTAATCTTAGCAAAAATAAATACCTCCGGCAATTCTAAAAAAATTTCTTTGGGTTTTTAAGGCCCTTAAAAAGGGTGTTCAAAACTAGCCTGAACAATTTTACAAGGTAAATTATACAAACTTACACTTTTGGACACAGTTTTAAAGAGTTTGAAATTTTTAAAAATTACTAGGATTTTTTAAGAACCCTCTTAAAGCTGTCCAAAATAATCCTTTAAAATTTGGCTTGGTAAAAAAACACAAATTTATACTTATACCAACTTATCAAAGTGAATTGTTGACTTTTATACACAGTTTTTAGGGGATACAAATCTCTAACAGTATAGTAAGTAAGTTTTAAAAAAATCATTAAAAAGCTTACCAAAAATTGTGCTTAAAATAGTGTTCCGTAAAAAAAAAATCAAATCTGTGCCAAATTTGGTTTTTAATAAATTTATTTCTTTACTTTTAGACTAATTTAAAGGGGTTTAAAATCTCTAAATAACTAGGGTTCTTAGAACAGCTATAAAGGCTTCAAAAATTGGCATTTAATAAACATTTTTAAAAAATTTTTTTGCTATATTTAATACCTTAAAAATAGTATTCAATACTTAGACACATTTTATAGGGGTTTAAAACCTGTGCTTAGTAAGGAAGTCAGAATTTGGTTTAAGTTCTGGCATTATTATTATTTTTAATTGAAAAAACTGAAATATGTATACTAAGAAATTATTGCTATTATATTTATTGTATTCCAAAATATAATTACGTACTAAGAAATGATTTATAGGGAATAACCTGATCTGCCTGACTGCTAAACTCTTTGGCAAGATTGTACAGAATGTACTACAGTTTATAAATATTTTGTATATATTTATTTTATTATTTTTTATTAATATAGATAATAATAATAATACTTTAAGATCACAATTGTCATGCTTTTTGCTTGATGCTCCCTGTAATTGCCAACCAGGCGGTATTGATTAAGGCCGTAAGCGCCAAAAGGTATGCAACGTTTTTGTGAGTGCTCACACACATAGAAACTGACAGCTACACGGACACCGACACACACACAATCACAATCGCATTCGCACATTGCAATTGCAGGCAATGCAATTGAATTCGTGGCAGTTTTAATGTAATTAGTTTTTACACCTTGCCAAACCGACACGGCGAATTGAATGTGTGTGGATGTGGGTGTGGGTGTGGTTGTGGGTGGCACAGGGATAATGGGTGGTTGGATGATTGGGTGGCTCGCTCGCAGACACTGCGCATTTTCTAATTAAAAACGCCAACGGCTATTGGCCATTGGCTGGCGTGCCCAGGAGCAGCAGCAGCATCCTCATCGCCATTGCCATTTCCGTGTGGAATCAGCAAATGTTCCTGCAAATGTCCCTGCTCCTTGACTCCCCCCCCTTCCCCCCTCCCGCCTCATTTTCCACCTCATTTCCTCAGCCCCCCGGCGACAGGCAGGAACTGCGGCTAATTGGCAACAAGACAAATCGCTGTGGCAATTTGCTGAGAATTATGCGACAAGATCAATTTGGCCATCGAATTGGATGCGAATGGGCAGGTTCAAGGTCTGCGCTTGTTGTAAATTCTCACCAAAAAACCGGGGCAAGAAATAAGGATAAATAAAGCTGGCAAAATTGGGCCGAAAAAAAAGGAGAGAAAGAAAAGAAAAGGGAAGATACTAAAGTAAGAGCCATACAGGTTTTATGGCATTTTCGGTTCACGCCTTTCGCGCGCGCTCGGGGTGTGATTTGAAATTAATAAAACTAAAAGGTTTTATGGCGCCGCATTCAATCGGCGATGGTGCGGTGCGTGTGTATCTGAGGGATACCTCTCTATATTTCATTTCCTAATTTCCTAGTTCTAGATAAGTGTGTGTTTCGGCTTGCAATCGATTGGAACTTTGTATAAAATCGAAGTTTACAGGGATTTGGAATATTAAAAAATATCTTCAGTGCTGTAAAGATTTTCTACTAAACTATCATCATAATTTTCTCTTAAACGTTTGCTATTGTTGTGCCTTTTCTACACTAATTACGACCAGCTTATAAATAATATAAATATTTAGAAATATATTGATAACAGCTCTCGAAATGTTATATTTATTATTTATTTATTCACGCTTCTTGTGTACATTCAGAACTTAACCTAGCCAGCTCTCAGTTAGTCCTTGTCCAGCGGCAGGGCTCCTTGTGCGCCTTTTAATTCGGTTTACACAAATATTTCCGTTTCCGTTTTAGTTTAAAGCTCCATATCCGCTTTCCATTTTTCCTGCAACACAATCTCCTTGCAGCCTGTTGTGCGAGTGTTTGTGCTTGTGTGTGTGGCCTTCAGGTGTAAACATTATCTGCATTTTCACGCTCCAAGCTGAAATTTATTGCCGATGCTGTGGCGGAGGGGAAGCGAGAGCAGGCCGGAGAGGGGATCCAAGGAAGCCGCATCCTATCTTTGCGGTCTGGGCAATCGAAGAGCAACTTTATCGCTGCAATTGCGTCTCATCTTCCAGCACTTGACTGTTGCTCTCACTCGCCCTTGGTCCTTGGTACTGGTTGTCCTGGGTGTCCTGGGTGTACCTGTGTGTGAGTGTGTGCATTACGCTAAATTACATTTTGAATATTGAATTGACGCTGCTGCTAACCTGACCTTACCTGGTCTCCTTTCTCCTTTTTCCCGATCTCCGTTGCTCCTCCGACTGCCATCTGTCTGGGAAATCGAATTCGTTTGTTGCATTCCTTGAATTGAATTTTTGCGGTTCCATCGTCATCGTTTTCGTTCTCCTTCTCGTGCTCTTTCCCTTTTCACCCCTCTGGGTCCTCTTTCTCGTCCTGTGCTCCTTCATCTAATTTGCCGGTGACGCAAACAAATTCGCTGCACAACCTGGCAATTTTCCGAGTTTGTCGAGCTTTTCCGGCGTTCCCTGATGGCATCACTTTCATTGCGATTGGGTTTTGCGATTGCTTTGTATGGTTTTTTTTTTTTTCTTACCAGCGATCGGATTCGAGTTGCAGCATTGCTCCATTTTGTTCCACTGCCATGGTATTCGAGTTGCAAAGTTATAAATAAATATAAAAATAATATAATATAGATAAGGAATCGAAAAACTAAATCAAAGTTTAAAATAAAAAGTACACAAAAAATTGATAAAGACACAGGAGTGCTGTAATTTTTGACCATCTAAACAACAAACTGTTGTAAAATATAAGGAAACATTGAGGAATCGCAAAATAGTATCTTGAAACTGTGAATCGCCACCAAGGGATTCGACGCGTCAAAATTAAAATTCAGAAAAATTATAGCCAATTGTAGATAAATGAAATATGTTTCCGGGAAACCAGTGAATGCGAAATAAATAGGTAACGAATAATTTCAGGAACAAAATAAAAATAAAGTCAAAATTAATAGGAGCAAGACGACCCAGCTCGCACAGCTGCCGGAGACTGAATGAAAAATATGAAAATGTAATCTGCTAGCTCGAATAAGCTCAGTTAGAGGTGGGGTAAAATCGATCAAATGCATAATCGATAACTAAATTTTGATAAATATTATCGTTGTATTTAGCAGGGATAGCAGGCTGCAAAATTTGATCAATAAATTTGTATAAATTTATCCACAAAACCCGTAAGCATGTCAAGGACATAGCTTTTAAATTCTTCCTATTTATTATTAGTCATTTGTTCGTATTGAATTAATTTTTTAGCTTGATTTAAAATTAAATATTGATGTTTTATGGTGTCTATCGATGATTTTGCTACAGAAAAATCAGATATGCGCTTGAACATATATTTATAACATTTATTTATTAACTTAATATATATTTTTTCACTATTTAACTGTTGGCTTATGCCAGATATACTTTTAATTTAATAAACTATACATATATCGATGTTTCTATACCTGTTTTTCGTGAGTTTTTAGCAGTGTGCCCATTCCTCCTTATGACACAATTATTTAGAGAACATAGTGTGGCCCTGCTGCTTAACGGAAACTTCTTTTGAAGTTAAAAGCATTTAAATTTAAACAAGTAACCGATCTTGACTGAAATTAAAGCATTATTTTATGTACATTAGCTTCTAATTCTTCATATTTTAATTATTTAATAACTTATGAGTTGTAACAAGTCCCAATTATGGCCCCATTGGAGTGCCTTATTAATTGTGTTGACTTTCAGCTTAAGCCTAAGTCAGTCTCAGGGCCAAAGTCCTGTGTATGTGTGTATTTAACCCTTGATAGCCACTCGAGTATCCACACTCTGCATATAAATCATGATCTCCGGCTATCTTTGATTATTCCCCCAGCAAAGGCCAAGCACAAATCAAAACTCTGGGCATTAACAGCTAGCAGCTACTGATTTGCAGTCCGAGTCTGAAGTCGAAGTCTTTAGGCAGATTAGGGACGGTATTACTTGGCTGTCATGTGTGTGTGTGTGTGGAGTGTCCTTTGGGACTCTGGATGGGGGGTTGCCTGAAGAGCAGCCTGAACACTGCCTTTTCTTATACGGTCACGCACATGGCGCTCAACATTTCACAGACACGCAACACCTGACGCCCCAAGGGTGAGTCCTGTGTGTGTGTGTGTCCTTTTTGGGGCGTGCGTTTCGCCTCCTTCTTGGCCTCTTCCTTGGCTTCGTCCTCTTTTATTACTCAACCTCCTGGCCGCCATCCAGTGACGAGCCTTTTGTTTGTCCTTGTGTGTGGCTTGACTTGTAATAAAATGTAATTTTAATGTGTTAATTCAGTTGGTTTTGTCGTGTCAGGGGTCAGTCGAGTGGAGTGACTACTTGGCTTGGGTTCGAACCGGTAAAAAGCTTGGGAAGCCAAAAGAAAATAGATGAAAAGGAAATAGACGAAGAAACATTCGCCGCTTTCAATTAACAAGTTTTTGTTTTTTTTTTGCAAAAAGCAAAACGGCTCCTTGCCATGTTTAACAACGTGCTGGGAGGATGCCTAATTGATTTGC
This sequence comes from Drosophila seguyi, assembly GCA_008042675.1. Lineage (NCBI taxonomy): Eukaryota > Metazoa > Arthropoda > Insecta > Diptera > Drosophilidae > Drosophila > Drosophila seguyi. The sequence goes on along the minus strand of VNJU01007562.1, from coordinate 20,346 downwards.
AGGTCCTTAAGTCCAAGTTGTAGTCCTCCTGCTCCTCCACTGCCACTTCTCCAAGGCCAGACAATGCACCTGCACCTGCCTCTGCCCGGGCCCGACTTCGGGCTCATTTGTTGCCAATTAGTTGTGGGGCACCGCAGTCAATTGGAAATTTTCTGCAGACAGGAACAGGTAGGAGAATGGCCAGTCGCAGGCTGTGGGGGGGAAGGGGAAGGCACAATGACAGCACAAAGTTGGCCAGCACGGTCAGGATGCCCTTATCCTCCTGCTTCTTCCACATCCTGTTGCTGCGGCCTGCTGCTCCTGTTTTGGTTATCCATTTATCGATGCGGCAAACTTTCGTAATGACTTTGAAAATAAAAACAGGGCAACAAAAATACCAAGAAAAAGTGAGGGAACATTGGTACACTATTCTATATATATAGGAGAGGAAAAGGAAATAAAACAAAAGCGAAAAGGTCTGCAAATTATCTGCAAACTATTGACAATAATGAGCTTTCCTAATGAGTAGTGAAATGGTAATGGAAATGGGCAACGGAAATGCCATTGGTATGCCCCGAAAATCAGGGCTAGCAAATGACAAAAGTTTTGCGCCCCAACCAACGACATGGGAATGTTGGCAAAAATTATATTTGTTTGGTGTTAATTAAGTGCCAGGAAAGGCAGACTACTGTGTAGTTTTTTTCACTCTAAAAAATCTATATTAAAACTAGCAATTAATAATCATAATAATTAAGACAACACAAACTAAAGCAATGACAATCAAAGCCGAGTGAGCTGAGCAGCAGCTCCTGTGGTTATTTTACAAAAGGACACACAGCGGACACACCTAAGACATAAGCCGCTATCATTCACTCTTAATCCCTTTAAGGACACTTGACGTGTGCACAACCAGCAGCAGTAGCAGCAGTAGCAGGAGCAGGATCAGGGGAGCAACATCAACAACAACCACAACAAGCTGGCACACCTCGAACCAAGTCTCTCTTGCCTGCCATAGACCTTAGTCCTTAGTCCTTAGTCCTGAAGCCACGGACCCGTTGCCGTTGCCTTTGCCGTGCGCTAAACTAAAAGTCAGTCAAGTTGACCAGAAGTGCTGGAGTTTATAAAATAAAATGCGAAGGACAAGGATGATGGCCAGGATGATGATGTTGGTAGAGTTGGAAAATGCCTTAAATTGTTATATAAAATATTAAAAAAGATATAAGTATTTATAAACATGAACATGTTCATGGAGTAAAACTTTAATCTCTTAATTTACTGTTTGCTTTTACATACTCCCAGCTTTCTTTCAAAGTGTATTCCATGATGAAGATAATAGTTGAGTTTCCAGAAAGCTGGAAAAATGGAAACATCAGAGAAAATAGTAGAGGCAAAATATAGAGTAAAAGCAACACTAGTGGAAAGTGAAATAAAACAAAATACTCACACTCTGCAGAGCTCCTTAGTGCTGCTCTACCTGAGGTCCTTTGTGTGTGCCTTGTGTCCTTGTGCGGAAATCTGAGACCTAAAATCATCCACTTAAAAGCCAAGGGTCGATAAGTTACTGATGCCTGACAGTTTATGGAGACTAAAATTGCGGCAACGGGCCTCGCCCACATACTCACACTCCCTGCCCACATATATATATATATATATATATATATATATATATAACATAGGAACAGAGACAGGTATGGCCACTTGAAGTGGCCAGACAAGAGGCGTTTTATTTATGGTCTGTTGTGGGTTAAGGTTGAGCGGCCTTTCAAGGTGTCGTCCTCGTCTCGTCTCGTTTCATTTCGTTTCGTTTCGTTTTGGCTCGTCAAGCGCTGGGCCAAAAGGGGTTAAGAGGGAGGGTTAAAACTGGCCTTAACATGGCCAGTTGGTCTTAATGATTCATTTATGCTTGCAGTAAGGTCAAACAGCAAGCATTTTCAATTGTAATAACCCAAGATTTTAATAAGAAAACTATTTCCGATTGAAAGTATGGAATTTTGCATCAGTATTACCATTTTGAACCTCAAACTGTGAAGCAATTGTAAGGTATCCTTGGAAGCAACTCTTGCCTGTGGTCCTTCAAGTTTTGTTTTTATTTTGTGGCAAGCAAGAGAGGGGGATATGGAGGGAGTGTGTACTGGCTACATTTATTGTGGCATAAATTTGCACTTTGTTGTGGTTTGCCGTCTGGCGATGTTGTCATCATTTTCAACCAGCAGCCCCAGTCTCAGGTCCATCTTCATCTCCATCCCCATCCCCATCATCATCCTCATCATCATCCTCTTGGTCATTGTATCTTCCAGCTTCCAACTTCATTGTCGCATCTTGCCGGCGTTTTGCTATTTAACCGGCAAATTGTTTTATGTTTTGGCTTGTGTCTGGCAATTTGTGGCCAACAGAGAGACAGAGAGAGAGAGAGAGAGGCTCTGGCAAGTTTCCTGTTTAAAGTTGAAATCGGTTTAAAGTATCACTCGCCTTTTAGGGTTTTCCACATTTCCACAATCTTTAGCCTTCGCTCTCTCTTTCTCCATGGAAAATAATTAAAAAGTTGACGGCTCCCCCAACAACACATTTTTGGCGGCTGCCTCAAGATGAACACACTTCCTGGGGAAAACTCAACTTGTGGCACGTTCGCCAGGCACAAACAACAGAGAGCCCGAGGAGAGTCTGTCTGTGTGTGTGGAAAAGACAATGACACAAATCAAAAAGTTTTTTCCCCATACCCCCCTTACCCGTTTTGGATTTTCCAGCTTTCAGCTTTCGGCTTTCGGCTGCTTTCTTCCACTAATTGCATGCTAATTGCTGCACTCACGCACTTTTCCCGACTCACACACACACACACTCGGCGGCAACATGGCGTATACGTGATTTATTTGTTTGCTTCAAACTGACAGCTAGTCCTTGGCCTGTCCTGTATTTTTATTTCAACTCTTTAAGTTTGGGGAAATTTTGGGGGGGGGGGGGGGGGGA
>VNJU01007562.1:0-17384 GCA_008042675.1 Drosophila seguyi | reverse complement strand
GGAAAGAGGGTGTATTTAAGAATGTGACTAGATTAAGAAAGGTCTTTAAAGTTAATATTTTAGGGTAGAAGAAAGTGTTATTACTTTAAAGTTTAATTTGATTCTTTGGTCTAAGATTATAATTATTATTATTATTATTTAGATTTAAGAAAGGAGAGTTTCCTATATTCTTAATTTTTAAGCAACTCTTTAAGGTCGAAGGAAATCGTAGGGAATGGAAGAATATAACCAATCTTATCAATCTGAATAATCCTTAAACAATCTTTTTTCCATAAATATTTTACAGCCTAAAAAGAGGTACCACTTCAAGGCTTAATGTTAGATTTTAGTTTAGAGTTATCCCTGTTTTTCAAGCTCTCAAATTTCCTGGAATATCCCATAGTCGTGTTGCTCTCACTCCCTCTTAACTTCAAGCTGCTTAATCGGCCATGTCAATATTTATAAATTATTTTTAAACTACGTGGCAGACAAAGTTGAAAAAACCGATTGCCCGACGACTCGACTGACAGATGTTTTTTGCTGCCAGTGCCACACCGGTTAGGGTCAAGAGCTCTGAGTGTGTATAAGTGTGTGTTTGAAAGCCAATCCGTTTACTTTCATTGACAGTTTGCGACACATGCGTTGGAGAGGCTTTCGGGGGACTCGGACTCTGACTCTGACTCTGACTCTGACTCGGACTTCGATTCAATAAAACAAGTATCGCCGTGGACCGTGTCAGCAGTGTCACCAGAGGGTGCAAAAGCACTCAAATTAATAAACTCCATAAAATGCGAGGCAGACAGTTGTTCGGTTATGAACAGAGAAAAAACAAAACAAAACAAAAAATATCAAAGAACTGGAAGCGTGTGCGCTGCGTTAAGTGGCCAGTGGCCAGTGGCCCCCGGAAGGGATTCGGTCCTGTTCCTGTAAATCAATGTGGAAGCTGGACGACGGCCTCCAGACAGACTGACAGGGGGTGTTGCTGGTCGTTGCTCTTGGCCTTTCTCTCACTCAGTCAGTCAAACTTTTGTTTTCACAATGGGTGCTCCCCCTCACCCTCCCTTAAGGGTAACATGAGCTGGCCACGAGAGGGGGTTTTTGGGTCGCTTAACCTCCCCTTCACCCGCCTGTCAATTGGGCCGCTCTTCATTCAGTCTGTTCTCGACAGGCAGTGTGGTGGGCTCTGTTTGTCAATGTTTTTCATTTAAATAGTCCTCGGGGAGCAGCAAAAAAAAAAAAAACAAGGAAGCTTGTATAAAAAACCAAAGGGGTGCTGGTCAAAAAAGAGAGTGTGGAAAAACGTTTGGGGGCATTTTGGGGGAAATTGTGTGAAATCATCTAATTAACAGACATAAATCTGTTAAATCTAGCCGGAGGGAAAGTGATTTTGATAGGTTTTTTATGGTTTTTATATATTTTCATAGAGTTTTTTTATTTATTTTATTTTTAATGGTTTAAGTTAGTAATTGTTTAATTTAAAGTGCAGGTAGTTTGATGGTTCTCAACTCGTTGTATGTACTCCTTGTCTTTACTTGTTCTTCAGCTCTAAATTTTCTGTGCTCGTTGTCTTTACTCGTTCTTTAGCTTTTAATTTCTGTACTCGTTGTCTTTACTCTTACTTTAGCTCTCAATTGCTGTACTCGTCTTTCTGCTCTCCATCTCGTTGTCTTTACTCGTCACTTAATTCCTGCTTGACTCGCTCTTCTCAAGGATTCTTTTGCAGGAAAGAGTCTGTAAAGAAAAACACATTATTAATTACAAAAAATACTTAAAAAAACCTACATAAGATTAAATTAAATTAATTAAATGTAACCAATTAACTACAATTTAATTTTTCACCAACTCTTTTCCCTTTTTGTCACTGCAAAACTGTCCAGAGAAATAGATAGAGATTCACTCGCTGGCAATTCAATTTGTTAACCAGCGGCAAATTGAAGCTGCTTTTGTTGCTGTTGTTGGGCAATTTGCCAGCCAAATCTTCAGGTGAACAGGTGAGAGAGAGAGCGAAGCAGGTGGAAAAGTGGGCAAGTGGGCCTCCCAAAGGAATGGTGTGTGTGTGTGTGCATTTACTTAGGGCCAAGTTGGCACACCTCCCTGGGGCCCATCAACTGTCTCCAGTTTTGGCAGCTGGCAAAAGTTGCCGCCGACACTTTGCCTTTTTTTGCTTTCCCCTGTTACTTTCTTCTTTTCTGGCTTTTTGTGCTGGCTTTGGGAGGAAGATTCTGCAGCAGCGACTACTGCATTTCATTAGCCAGCAACAGCAGCAGCAGCAGCAGCAGCAGCAACAGCAGCAGCGGCTGCCACTTTTTGCATAAGTTAGTAAATATGAAAATTTTGCAGCTAAGCAAAACAAAAGCAACAACAAAGACAGAGCTAAGGAAGAAAATAAAAAAAGCGGGGAAAGGAAAAGAAATCTGGAGTCAAGAATGAGATGACAAAAGTTGCCCGGTGAAAGTTTGTCGCTTTTTGGCTTGGCTCAGCTTCTTATCCCTGAACTGGGAAATAAAGAGGGGTATTCCTGTCAGCGGCAGACCACAAAGCGTTAATCTCCTGCCCTTAACCCGCTAAGAGAATATGGGGCTTTAAATGGAATGCAAGCAATAAATGAAAGCTGCTTGCTTTACGGGGAATGGGCAGGGGAGGAAATTAAAGAGGGTAGGAACATAAGAACGAGTGATTTTTTCAAAAATTTCAATTAATTTTAATTAATTTTTATTTATTTCAGATTCGATAATATTCGAGGATGAAACCCTAGACCAGAAACAACGAGACGAGTGAGCAGAGCAACGAATAAAGAGCAGCTGCGAACGACGAGTAAACAGGACTAGGAACACAACGAGTGAAGATGCCAAGACAAGACAACAAATGATTACGACGAGTGAAGACAACAAAAGAAGACGACGATTGAAGATGATGAATGAAAACGACAAGTGAAGACAACGCATGAAGACAACGAGTAAAGACAAGGAGTGAAAGCGACGATTAACTAAGCCACAAGTAAGTAACGATCGAAGATCGCAAATTCTTTTTATATATAAAACCCCATAGGAATTTAAATCTACTCAATCTAAATATATTCATATATTTAAACCCTCAAAAGGTAACTCTATTCAAGCGAACCAATTACAAGTAGGACGACTTGCCTTGGCCAAATGTCAATCAATTTGTGTAACAACTTTCAGTTGGCGGCCACTCAATCTTACAACTTACAGCGAGCACACACGTCATAAGTGTGTATATAAATATATTTATGTAAATATATATACACATATATATACATATTTGTGGTATATTTGGCAAAATTCTGCGAAAAGTTGGAAGAGAAAGTTGCTAGCAACGAGCAGCGAGCAGCGGCACTCGATGAACTTGTGTGCAACTTTGCACCAATTAAACTTGTTAAAACGCTCGTTTTCGGTTATCCAAAAGCTGACAACTTCACTACACAAAACTCTAATTACATTTTACGAGACTCCTCGCAGCCACAGGACATCTAGGACACAGACAGAGAATATGTACACGCATCGTACATATGTATGCAAAGCAGCCTTAGTTGTTGCGTAATTAAAAGTTATTTTATTGTGTGCCGACTGTACTGTAACTGCACTGTAAATATATACATGAACGAGAGAGTGTTTGTGCTTGTACGTACAGTGAATATATCAAAGGGTTTAAGAAGCAAATTTCAAATTAGAGAGCAATAATCAAAGTGATTCACAATAAATACAAATGCAATAGTAATTAGTGAGAGGCAGAAAATGTGATACGTTTGTGTTATTTGCTTAAAGAAGATGCATCTTTGAACTTTGTTATTAAAAAGGAGAATGGATATCAAATTAATAAATGAATACTAACAAGACGAGGAATAAAATGAGTAATTTACAAATTCTTAACCATCATCAGCAGCTGGAGTCTTCGATTTTGCTGGGCCAAAGTTTTGTTTGATTTTTGGCAACCTTTAATCCAAACTCTCATCAACTTTTAATTGGCAAAGTTCTGCGGTTTCTATTCCCAATTTATGGGCACCAACTCGCCGGATGGTTACTTTGTGGCCGGCATTAATGGCTAATAAACATAAAAATATTCCGGCCTACATAAAAACCAAATTAATATATCCTTGGAGACCGAAAGTACATTAAGACTGAAGCACCACCTTTCTCCGGTGCCATGTCTTTATTTTTGTGTTTATTTTTTTTTTATGAAGTTTTCCTTGGGTTTATGCTTGGTTTTCTTTGATTTTTCTTGGATTTTTCTTGGGTTTTTCTTAGGTTTTTCCTTGGTTTTTATTCTTTTACTTTGCATATGGCCAGAGACTGGCCATTCGTTGATCGAAGATGCGAAACTTTTTGGCAATTGTTGTGCAATTTTCGGCAGCAGCAGCTGCTAATTCTGTCAGAATCACACAAAGCAATACATCACACATGCCCCGGGAGTTGCCATGTCCCCTTAGTCCCCTAAACCCCTCTTTGCCCCCGCTTAATCCCCCCTTAAAACGAACTCCACTGCTTTTCCACCACCCTCCCCCTCACTCGAGGGAAAATTCATGGCAAGCGTCGGCGGAGATAGATTGCCAGATGGCCCCGTTTTCCCCCCCGCCATTCATTGTTGTTGCATCTCCCGTCCCCCTGCTGCTGTTAATCACCCCCTAACCCCCCACTTTTGTTGTGCATTTGCCGCAGCTGAGATTGAGTCGAGTTTGGCAGCTGAGAGGGGAGGGGCGAGGGGTTGCATGGCAAATTGCACGGCATTTGACAGCCGCATCCATTCAGCGCCATTTCCGTCTCATTTTTCTTGATTTTCGCTTTATTTTCCCGTTGCAGCAACAGTGCAGCAGTGCAGCAGTGCAACTGTGCAACTGTGCAACTGCCACCGTCAGTGTTTTCGTGGCGGTAATGCAAATAGCAGCGGACACCCTGAAAAGTAGGCTACCGAGTTCGCATCTTGACAGGTGCTTTGCAGGAGTGCAGCTATGAATTATGCGTTACCGACCGCAGGCGGGTCTAAGCTACACTTGGAGAAATATAAGACAAATAACTAGATAAGGAATAAAATTAAAAAATGTTTAATATTAATTAAATACTCGAAAATACTTGCCATATTTTTATTTTTAAAAGGTATTATATTGAAACTGACTATGTCAAAATTGTATTCTTAGTAAAAACTTTTTCCTTACCTTTTTAAATTCAAAATTCGTAGAACAGTTTGTGTCATAATTATTTAATTTATATATATTTTAATATATAATATATTATCTTATATTAATTTATTATTATTTTACCAATATACCGAAAAATGTCATAACTATACCTTTTAGTTTCAAGTGCTGCCTGTCCATGGCTAATTTCCATATCCAATTTTCCTGTTGCCTATTCTTGTTTTTTTAACACGAAAATCAATAATTCAGGCCATCGACAGCTGCTAGTAAAAGGCCATGTTTTCCTGCACTTCTTAACCCCTTAATCCCCCCAGTCTTGCTTTTTTCGTATATATATTTTTATTCCCTCCTCCAAACTTTCCTGAATTAATTGCCATGTCATTCAATTAAGCAAAGATAATTCCCCTAAAAATGCTTCAGTTACATGCAATCACAATTAGCCAGTAACACGGCGCCAGCAACAACAAAAACAACAACAATAATAAAAACAATAAATTCAGGGCAGCACACAACAAAAAAAAACAATAACAATTCCAAAGGCAATAACAATAACAATGAGAGAATGGAGAAGCGACTTTGCCGCTCGAATGCGTCGACATTTTCAGCATTTTCACAAATAAATAAATAAATAAATAAATGGCCAGCTTGCCTGCGAGTCGAAGGGAAAAATAAACTAAAATTATATAAATTCTTAGCCTTTGGCGAAGTGCTTGATAACTGCCATGGACAAATAGTTTATATTCAATAAATATTCGAGTTCAAGTCTAAGGAGTTTGCACTTAAGTTTCGCTTAAATGCAGTCTGTGTATGAATTTCTGGAGGGGGAACATAAATTTTCAGTTTATTTGTAAGCTTTTATATATGTTATATATATATATACGTATGTATATTTACATATATATTAGTTGACTTTGCAGCTTAAGTGAAAGCCTAAAAGATGGCCCAAGGGCGCTGAAGTTTGTGCAACTTAGTGACTGGATATGATTGATTTTGTGCTAAATAATTACCAACATTTAGATAAACACTCTTAAAATTGTATATACAGAAATTTATACTTTTAGAGACATATTTTTAAAGACTAAAAAACATTTAAATGCTTGCAAGATTCTTTTTTAAAAAAAGATACATTTTACTTAACAAATTAACTACAAAACAAACCTTAAAGGAAGCCACGAAACCTCTTTGTTGACCTTTTAAAATTATGAATAAATTTTAATCAGTCTCTAAATTAATTTGTAAGCATTTTTATAACTAGATCTCATCTTTTTTGTAGTTCAAAATGGAAGAATTAATTTAATTAAAACCCCTATGCACATTTTTATATGAATTTTTAGCTAACCTTTAACCCATGCTCTGAATGCTTCCTCTTATTAATTTCCCAGACTCCCCTCTTCCTCTCACCGCAGTAAACGCGCTAAAATGTTTCAATTTAAATTAATTATTGTTTGCACCACAAGTGCCATGGGTGGGGCGAGCGGGGGGTGTGGCTCGGTGGATTCGGCAAGGCAGCACAACTTTTAATTATGGTTACAAAGATTTTTAGTCCTTGTCGATGGCTGCTGTTGCGCCGCTCATCCCCGCTTGGCCCCCGCCTTGCCACCAAGTGTCTGTCTGCCCGGGCGGAAAACCCCTACTGCCCCCTGCCACCGCCCCACCACCGCATAGCCCCGCCGCTGTGCGCCATCAACTTTGACCAACATCGATTAAAACGATGAAAACGCGGAAAATTGCGCCAACTAGGAAAAACTGCAGCGGCGGCAAATGAAAATGGCAAAAGCAAAGGCAAACGCAGTGCAAAAAAAAAATATAGCAAAAACCAAAGAACAAAACAAAAAAGTAATGAAAATAGAAAAAAGAAAAAGGAAAATGGAAAATGCTAAAAGAAAAAATAAAAAAGAAGAATGCAAGGCACTAGGCAAAAGTTGAACGTTTTTATTACGTCTGAAAAAGTTGTGCAAAAACGCGATTGCCGCCGCTTAAGAGCATCAAACGGGTGGCCACGACGGGGGTTAAGGGTGCCGCAGGGTTAAGGCTGCAAGGGGATGGGGGAGGAGGAGGGTTCAAGCAGGAAGAGTGTGAAAAGAATTGAAGTGGAGTTAAGGCAACCGACGACGTCATCCTCGAGTTGATTTAGGTTTTCCTCCGTCGCTCCTTCGCATTTTTTGTTTGTTTGTAATTTTAAAATGCTGTTAACTGGTTTTTGTTTCTGGTTACCGGTGCCGCGGCGGTCTCTCCAGCCGATTAACCCATTACCGCCAGTATTGAATTACAGCACAGTGGATTGAGCTAAAAATGGGAAAGGTTTTTGGCTAGGGAAAAATGGATTTTATGGTGGAATAAATAAATAAAATTCATTGAATTAATTCACATAACAAAATATCGCTAAGTGTGACACGTCTGTATCCACAGAAATAAATTTACAAAGACCGGAGGTATTGTTTGTGTCAGTGTTTTGCTTATAAAATGATTAAGTATATTTATAATTATAATTAATTTTATTTATAATTAAGAAAGAAAGGAAATAGAAAGCTTCTGAAAGTCAAAGTTGTCTTGTCTCAGGGTACTACATTTTAAATTGTTGATAACTAAACAATAAACTCAATTATTTCAACTTGAAGAACACTTCTTTGCTTGTATTTTATTTAATTAAAAAATCAATATATTGGATTTACAATTTTTAAACTGTAATTTTCAAAATACCAAATAAATTGGTTTTATTTTCTAACTATATTGACTCTTGTTTTATTGCTGATCCATATTATATATGATTTATAGGGTTGAAAATGACACCTTTAATCGTTGTCTTGTTTAACGTTTGCTCGTTGCTCTTACTCGTTATTTTCAATCGTTTCTCTACTTTAATTTCCGTTGTATACTCGCTATCATCCAGGGTTTATCCCTTAAATATATATTTATTTAAAAACAAAACTTAATAGAATTATTTAATTTACATACCCAAATATCGCTCAGTGTGACACACCAATGTCCATCGATAAATGTATCGCTAAAAAACCTAAGCCCATCTCCTTAGGGGTAAGCCGAAATTAGACGGTTATTCTCATTGCTCGTCAAACGCTTAACCCTTTGTTGCCCCATTGTGCTGGCACTTTTATTCTGCTTGCCCATTGTGCTCTTCCGGATCTCTATCCTTTATTTTGGATTTTCTTTTTTTCCCCCTTTTTGTGTTTATAAAACGGGGAGTTTTGGTGTTTGGTGAGGAGGGGATGGCGGGAAACCGCCTTCATAACGCCGACGCTGCAAAAATTGTTGGAAATTCAATTTCAGCGAAAGTTGAAAATGCTAGCGGCAATGGATTGGCACTGCCCCGATTTTCCCACCCCGCCCCCCACCAGAAGTCAGAAGTCTCCTGGTTTTTCCTTTCCCCCACCCCACCATTTTTCCCGTCGTGTTTATCCATGAAATTTAATTGGCTGCAATTGGAGAGAAGGCCAAAGCCAGCGAAGAAAGCAAAAAAAAAAAAACGTAGCAAGTTGGCAATGCCACCTGGCGTCCCGGCCACTTGAGTTTTGGTTTAATTAGTGTCCTGGCTGCCCCTTTAAAGTTGCCCCATTCTAAGTGTGTGCTCCTGCCAGCAGCGTGTGCTGTGCGTCCTTGCTGCCAGTGTGTACTTTAAGGTGTCAGGGCAAATCCGCCGCCAGACGTGACGTGACAATAATACCGAAAAATCTGTCAACCTAATGCGGGGAAGCCCAAGCCCATTTCCCCTGCTCCAGAGCACAGCAGAGAGTGCTTTACACTTTTTACTGCACAGTGGAAAAAAAGTTAAAGATAAGGTTTGGGAAAATTAAATTGAGTAAAGAAATAAATAAGAATTTTATAAAATATAAAATAATAAAGAAATAAGCGTTGTACACAACATAAAGGTAGTTAATAGTTAAAAAATTATATATCTGGTTCTCTAGAGATTCTTGTTGGCTGAATAAATATAAAAACAAGATTAATGATTAAGAAAAAACTTAAAATTTAATAAAAAATTACAATTATTAAGCTTAAATGCTAATTTCTATCAGTGTTCCTTTGGCGTTTTTGCCCCTTTGGGGCACTACTTTCATGGTGTCTGCCTTACATGTGGCTGCATAAATTTTACGCTCATCACCTGCCGCTGTTACGCCCAATGTTCGCCCTGCCACGCCCCCTATTCACCTGCTGGCTGTGCTGTGCTCTGCGCTGTGCTGTGCTGTGACCTTGTTGTTGTGCTTCCCCGCCGACTTACTCACTTATTTAGCATAGCATACAGTTGTGCGCGCGCGAAAGGTCCTTTGAAAATGGCACAAGGCTGAGGCCGAGCCGGGAATATGCGGATGTTTCGCACTTTGGGAGCCCTTGGCTCGTAAACAAATTGAATTGAAGTCATAAAAGTCGTCGCCCAAAAAGAAGTGAGGTGAAAATGAGGGACGAGAGGTGGAAGGAAGCGGGGCTCCATGAGCCTTATGCTGCGTGTCAGTGATTGTGAAGTTCCACGTTTTATACAGTTGAAATTGCCTAAGATGGACTACAGATAGTAGGAAGGTGAAGAGTTTCTTAGGCGTAATAAAGAATTTGAAAAATTTTAATATTTAACTTCTAAATTTAAAGAAAATAAAAGGAATTTCGAGTTGAGTTGAGCTACAAAACAAGATTCTTGTGAAATACAAGCACTAAGCTAAGGTATATTATTTTTTTCTAGCCTTTGAACCTTTAAAAATTATAAAAATTATAAAATTTAAATTAAATTTAAATAAAAATCCTAGTTCCCTTTATGAAATAGCAACTGTATCAGTATATATATGTAAGTCTCGTTCCAGCTTGCTGCTTGTCAGCGCCATTATGTCGCACTTGTTAAATCCGAGAGTGTGCCACACACTCTCACACCCGTAAGTACACCCACACCCGCCGCACATGTGGCGCGGCAGCTTCCCTTTTTTATGCCTCAATAAAAATACAATACGTTACAATTGAATTGAACTCAATTGAATTTGATTGAAGTTGTAAAGCTCAGACAGGCACTGCAACTGTCTCCGTGTGCGCGGGGGAGTGGGAGGGCCAGCGAGCTAGCGAGAGAGCCAAATGCAATAACATGCTGCCTACACTGAGAAAAATAAGCAACTAAAAGGGGAAATAATAGCTGGGATAATAATATTAGATTACTTAAATTAAATTAAGCTAAAGCAGGTAGCTTTAGTTTATGACTTTAAGTAAAAAATATATAAATAAATTTAACAGTGAAGGAATTATAATCAAATATTTATTGGTTTTTTTGTAAGTGAATTATTGTTTTCTTAGAAATTTAAAGCTATTTCCAGATAGTAATAAATAATAAAAAATTAAATATTATATATTTATTATATTATTATATATATAAACTCTAATTTACTTCTTATTTTAATATTCTTGATCTTTTTGCAGCCCCGATTTTTGCCAGTGTTCTTCAAAGGACTCAGGACTCGTTTGGATAGGGCCTGCCATCGATGAGGTGTCAATGCCGGGGATCGACAAGGACAGCGGCAGGGACAACGACAACGGCAGGAGGACAATAATGACAACCAAAGCTAACAACGATGATGTAAATGACGCTGGCGATGATGATGATAATATGATGATGATGATGATGATGCCGATATGGCCATGATATTTGTGCTCTGCTTGCCGCCATAAATATACCTTTGAAGACAAATGTATTGGTGCGTCCTCTGAACTCCATCGACACCCACACCCAGCCTGCAATCGAAGCCCAATCTGTGCAGGGATATATGTACACACACACACACACACATATGCGAGTGTACAAAGCGAACACATGCACATCATTATATTCATTTTCATATTTCGCATTCATACATTAAGGACAACGCCACCTGCTGTTTAATATCTGCCCTGATAAGGCTTTGGGTATATGCAGGAAATGTGACAGCTCGAAGGGTTTTTAGAGTCCTTTCAAAACTAAAACCATAAGAAAATTAATATTTAAAAAACACACTTGCATTACATATTCTGCTAGAAAAGGTATTTCCAGAGCGACCCCTTTTTTATGCTCCCCACAAATCATGGGAAAAACTTGCCACGTTTTTCCGCTGGACAATGCAATCTGAAATGCTGCGAAAACTGCAGAGCAGCCAAGCTGCCTGGTTTCGATTTCTAATGCTAATAGACAAGACAGATCCCACCGCACCCCGCAACAAACACCCAGCTGGACGGGAAAAATCGAGGAAAATCCACCGAGAGGTGACACCTTTCGCGAGATAGAAAGACAACAGCAGCGCCAATACACAAACGGGAAATAGATGGAATTGAAAATAAATATTAAGCTAGGAGGCGGCACAGGGGGGCAGGGGAAAAAGAAAGAAAATGGAGAGCAAATAATAAAAAATACAACAAAAATAAAAAAAAACACAGTGTACGAAACAATAAACGTGTCAAATAAATAAACAAAAGCAATTTTTGCATCTCAGTTCCACTCTCTTTTCGCCGCTGTGGATTGGTGTTGATAACACTTTCGCTGGCGCTTGGCCAATAATAAAAGTTACGGGGAATGTTACGACTTTTAAATACCTAAAAGTGCGTACCACAATTAATTTATCAAAATTTATAATTTATTAAAATTAAAGCCAAGGAAGTAATCGCTAACATTTTAAGACCAGGTGGCAACTTTGTACGATCGAAACGAGTGGACAGCCCAGCGCTCTCTTTAAGATTTCTACTCCTCTCTTTGCCTTTCTTTGCTTGTCATTATTGCTTAATACTATAAACCAATATGATCCTCTGCTGTTAATAAAAAATACTACCAATTATTTTTAAGACTACCCACAAAAACATAATACCCCCTTGTTCCCCTCTATAAAATCGGTTAAACTTGGAGATGGGGCATGAGCGTGACGCTTGTTAATCCCTCGTTGTTCATTATTTTCTTCCATTCTTTTTTTTTTTGTTTTTAGCCTCCTTCCTTCGACCCTGCTGCCGCCCCCCCTCAGCTACACATGGGTGTTGTTTGCATTGCACGCTTGGACATTTTTTAATTTCCGCTTTAAATGAAAACCACTTTCACAGGGAATAACAACAAAGACAAACGCAAACACACCGGGCACAGGGCACGGGCACGGGCACGGGCACAAAAACCAAAATTGCCATTAAGGGTCTGGATGCAACAATTGAATGGTGGAATGGGAGTATACAAGGCGAGTATATGGCGAGGGGAGTTCCACAAATTGTGGGTGCGGGGAAGGATGATTGCAAATTCTCGAAATGCAAATGCAAGTTACCAAAATGTGCATTTGTCTTGGCGCCGGGCAACCGCCCGCTGTTTGGCACGTCAATGCCAGGACACTGGACACGCATACTCACAGACCGGCACTCATTTGAAGTCACAGCAGAGGTAATAATAATAATATTATAAAATTAAGGGAAATATTTACAAACATATTTATGTAGCGGAGAGAAAGTCACGCATACGTTATTACGTATACGTAATATACGTATACGTGATATGCTGCTTGCCTCTCTTTTTAACTGGATGAGCGCACTGATCTGCATCTTACAGAGAGCGCCAGCGAGCGCCAGAGAGAGAGAGCCAGAGAAAGCCCAGTCCAAGCTGTAACCATACCAGGTGGCCTTACATCCCAGAACTGCTCTCTTTACTAAATGGTATTGCCGTTGCACTTGTTAGTCTTCTTAGAGCGCAGAGAGTTAGAGCTGCATGAGGCCACCTTAGTTGGTTTTATCATGCATCAGTCCTGCGAGCTAGGTTAACAGTGTTATGTTAGCTTTAACATAATGCAAACCCACTGAAAATGCAAGTAAAGTACGCCCAAGTAAGTTTACTACACTAAATGTCACCTATTCACTTGACCCGGCCTGTGCCGTGATACCCCGCCGCTTGATACATCAGGTGCACAATGGCACACACTTGAGCACGTCGAGCAATGCGAACGCAGCCGCCACCAAGCCAAGTCCTTGGTCCTCGCCTCGGCCAAAACCAACCCCGCGCTCCCCCTTGCCACGCCCCGCTGGCAGAGCACAACAAGAACAGCACAACTCGATTAGTGCTGCAGTTGCTGTTGACAATGCATTTGCCTTACATGTTTAATGATGTATTTACCTAGGCCAACTAAACTGAGCCCGCCTGCGAACAAAGGCCGGCAGGACGAAAGGACGAACCGGCCCCCAGAGGCGGCGGTGTGGGTGCTATAGGTGGAGATTTAGAGATGAAGTGGTGTGGAATCGGTGCATCGGGCAGCTGGCCAGAGCTTGACTTCGATTGAGATTCGCATTCGGATGCGGATTCGGATTCCCAGCCAAGTGGGTGCAAAGGAGATGGGTGGGTCCTTGATGTAGGACAGTGCACTAAAACCACATAGCTTGTAGATATGGTAATTGAAGCAGGGGTTACCTTGGGAGGTGTTAGTTTTTAGAAAATAAAAAAAACAGAACATACGTTTAGCTTAGCATAATCTTTATTCAATTATTACATTTATTTTTGTATTTCTAAAATTTTTTTGTTTATTATTATTATCAGAATTATTATTATTATACATTTTTTTGCTCTGTGTACTTTTAGGCTTTGATTGCGAGCGTGCAAAATGCCAACACCTTACTGGACCCGAACCGGCTCCTCTGGACACCACAGGCCGTAGCATTTCGGAGCAGAAAACAGGAGTCCAACTCATTCCGATCCTTAGACCAGGAACCCGGAACCCGGAACCAGGAACCCAAAATTCACACCCATTCCCATGGCTCTTCAACAATCCAACTGCAGTTGACGTGAATTGTTCAGCTTGAAATCTATGATTGCAGCTATAACTGCGCACCCACACACACACACACTAGATAGAGTGTGGGGATGTGGCTAGGTGGTGTGTGGTGCGTGGTGCATGGTGTGCTGAGTGTGGTGTGCGGGTGCAAAGGCGTGGCAGCGCTAAGAGCAAGTGGACATGCATAAATTTCTGACTTGCTGCCTGCCTGCCATTTAAGTGGAAAATGGAACATTTTGAGGCCTGAGGAGGCGTACAGAAGGAGCAGAAAAAGGAGTAGGAACACAAGCAGCAGCGGGAGCGGGAGTAGGAGAAAGAGCAGAAGCAGGAGCAGAAGCAGAACCGGCTGCTGCAGGATAAACAGAAGCAGGACTTTAAAAAGCCATGTGCCATGTGCCATGTGCCATGGCTGCCGAATGCAGCGCTCAATGCACATGGCATATTGATTGTTTATTGTTTATTGAAATTGATTACCATAAATTGATTGGACGAGTCCTGTGGCAGCGGAGTGGTCATGGCCACTGGCCACCTCTCATGCGAGTTCAGGACGAGATTAATCCGAGTCTGACTCAAATATTGGCATTAGGTGCTGAGGCAAAACGCTCAATTAAGATCACTTTAAGCCCTGATTTGTATTCACTTTAAAACAGTTTATGACGTTAACATTTAAGTAGATTTAAAAGATGATTTTTGCTAAGCAAACTGTTGATTTTAAAGCTTAAAAAAACTTAAAAATTAATGGCAAAAGAGAAAAGATTGGTAAATGTTATAATTATCTTCAATGACTTGCTGAGAAATCTTGGAAGTACGGCTGATTTTTTCTTTAAAACACACATTTCTGTGAGTTGTTTAAAATATATTCAGCATGTTTGTTTGGTCCTGCTCGTGTGTGGGTGTGTGTGTGTGTGTTTATTTGCTGGTGTAAGTGCGTCTGCTAGTGTGTGTTGGCAGTTTGTTTGTTCGTGTGCAGCACGTTTTTATTTGCGCTCACACATTTTTACATCTTTCGCTGCACTGTAAACAGCAGGGCGAGCTCCGCTTCCGTTTCCGCCTCTACCAGGGCCTCAGCCTCCACATCCACATCCACATCCGCATCCGCATCTGCCAAGTGCCAGCACACACCAATGCAGCGACAGGGCAGCCACTTTCTAATGCAGTCTACATAGCGTCATATGCAAATACTTTACCCACACGCTGGCTGCAATTGAAAGACCCGAAAAAAAATAAGAGAAGTGAAGGAGCGCGGTCCAAAAAAACAGAAACAAGGGCTCTCAGGGATTGGGGAGGTCAGCAGGAGCAGGAGCATAGCATCAGCTGGAGATAAAGTCCAAATAAGCCAAGCTCTTGCTCTGATGGCACTCCCCAAGGATAGGATCCAGCTGCACTCAGGGAAATTGCTAAAAATATTCTATAAATTCCTCAGTCCCTTAAGGAATTAGTTGATCAAAAATATATAAGCACTTGTATTCAGATTTTAATTTAAGAGTTTATTTAAATACAATTCAATTCGTGGTTTATATATTTTATTTTATTTTTTTAATGTCCTTTCCTTGTGTCCGTGTAAGCTCTATAAGGAGAAGAGTTCCTCTGTAATTCACCTAGTTACGGCGACTGTTTTGCCTTCATAACCAGTAAATATTTGGCTTTAAGCAGAGCGGGCCCAAAGCAGGCCCAAAAGCGCTCCGTTGGCAGGAACTCGCCGCTGCTCAATCTTCATCAGGGCTGTCGTCAGAGTTGGCCAACTCACCTAGAGCCGTGTTACCCTCATCTCGAAGCTCTCGCCTCCCGCCGCTTCTCGCGTGGTCCTTGTATCCTGGATGTGCCGCATGCTCCCCCGCTGAGATTTACTTTCTATTTGCGAGGACATCAAGTTGATTATCATACGCCGTCCGCCGCCGTTCTATTTTGTGCCCAGCGATGCCATTAAGCACTCAATCAGTCTTTATCAGGTTTTGACAACGATTAACGCTTCGGGCGCCAAATGCTTTTGATGGATGGCGGACTGCGCCAGGATGCCGGATGCCAGGGATGTCCTGTACCTTGGGGAAAAAAGTCCACAGTTTGAGGTGATTCAACAACTCTGCATATCGAAAAGAATATCGATAGCCTCAATAATAGATCGTAGGGCCAGGGCTATTATATATAAGTTTAAATGGGTATTTTAAATTTATTTTTAAATAAATAAATTCATAAATATATTGTAGTATTTCTTTGATATAAAATAAATTATAATCGATAAATTTTTTAATAGATTGGAAGCACTGAAAACTATTTATCAGCTTAAGAAAGTATTTTTCGATACACCACAAATGATCGATATTTATTAACGATACATCTACATTCACTGCAATCCCTTAGAGTGGCACCTATCTATCGACTGTCAAGGCAAGCCAGCGACGTCCTGCGAAATTGATTTGCAACTCCCCCCGAAGATATGTATTTCTCTAAGCACCGACTCCGACTTCGACTTCAACCTCAACCTCAACCTAAACCACATTAGCTTTTGGGCTTTGGCCTGGTCTTAAATTCGCTTTGCGGTTTTGCACTCGAGCAATCGATTTGCTCGTCATCGCTCATTGATTCCGGCTCCCGGACTCCCGGACTCCGAAACTCAATACCGTTTTCAATCCCCAACCAAGTCCTGGCCCCCTCCCCAATCCTTATTTTTTTGCGGTCAGCTGTGGTGCCCGGCCGATTTATTCTTTGTCATGTTGACGCCGTTAAATGTTTACTACACAAAAAATATAAAAAAAAGAAAGGAACGGGCCAACGCCTGCCTCATCAATTTTCAACTTAAGCACGTGAGACGGTGTTTCTTCTACTTTTTTACTTACATATTCGAATTTTTCTTACATGTTTATATATATAAGTTTATTTACATCGTCAAAATTTTCAAAAATTGAAAAATAACTAAATAATTATGTTTGAATGCAGAAACGTTTGCCCAGAAAAACAAAGAAGAAAAAACCAAACCGGACTGAAATCGGTTGAGTTTAAGCCAAGTTATGACCAAAAAACCATTAAATGGGTATGAAATTTTTGGGACAAAAAAAATTTAAGGGGTTTCATCGTCAAAATTTAAAAAAATGGTGAAAAATTTAGAAATTAAATTTTTGAATGCAGAAATGTTCTCCTTTGAGAATAAATTTGGAATGCAGAAATGTTTTGCTTTGAAAACCAAGAAGAAAAAACCAAACCGGACTGAAATTGGTTGAGTTTAAGCCAAGTTATGACCAAAAAACCATTAAATGGGTATGAAATTTTTGGGAAAAAAAAATTTAAGGGGTTTCATCGTCAAAATTTTAAAAAATTTGGAAAAATTTTGAGAATAAATTTTGGAATGCAGAAATGTTTTGCTTTGAAAACCAAGAAGAAAAAACCAAACCGGACTGAAATCGGTTGAGTTTAAGCCAAGTTATGACCATTAAAACCATTAAATGGGTATGAAATTTTTGGGACAAAAAAATTTTTTTGGGACAAAAAAAATTTAGGGGGAAATCGTCAAAATT